>RJWM01018765.1:0-40297 GCA_004363535.1 Dasyprocta punctata
GGATAAAGTCTCCCAGGGACGTTCTGGGTCCTTTACTCTTAAGATGACAACACTGGGTCCCTAGGGCCATAGCCAGTCCTCAGCAAGGGCTTCCACTACACAGCCTGCACCCTGCACTCCCGTTTGCAGTCATTTCCTACTACAATGAGGTAACAACCACTGCTCCAGCCACTTACCTCTCCCGTAGCTAAGGCCACAAAATTATCTACTGTTTTTGGAACAGTCTTTCCAAAGAGACCAAAGACTACTCGGCCCACATCTTCATCACCAATTCGTAGGTCAAAATACACCTGAGGGGAAAAAAAAAAAAAAGATTATTCAAACTCAGTCTGAAGAGGGCGTTGCTCCGGAAGAATCCAAGGAGGGAGCAAATATTGCCACCTTTTTCGAAACAGGGGCTCCCTATGATTCTCAGAGTGGCCTTCGCCTCTCTAGTCTCCTCCTTCGGATTCTCCCAAGTAGCTGGGATTACAGGCGTAGAGCAATGTGTCCAGCCTGAGCCATATTTAAAAGCAGAGGTTCTGAATTTGATTTTGGTGGATGCAAAACTATTGTGAAAATCTAGGGAAAGCATCAGATTCTTTACCCGAAAAATATTTGTTTGGACATACTCTCCTTACACTTTGCTTCATATAAGTAGGCCAAAATAAATTAACAATAAAAAGAGAAAACGAAAGAAGGAAAATCTAAAGTCGCGATGCAAATTTAAGCTACATTTACCAAGCATTGCAATTTCAAGTAGCTAAGATATATCATAAAGGGAGAGAAGGAGCGGCGGATCCTGTATTTGGGAATGACTGTATTTGGGCATTTCCGCAGCACCGCAGGGTCTTAGCAAAAAGGCTGGCTCAGGGCCGCCCCCGAGGCCCCGCCGGGCATTCCGGCCCTTAGGGACCACCCCCAGGCCAGGGCAGGGGGTGGACGGGGAAGAATCCCGGTCATCCTCGGGCCTGGGGATCAGACGGCCCAGGCGCCACGAGGCCACGGCCAGTGCAGGGAGGAACAGGGCCGAAGCCAAGGACGCCCCGGCCGAGCGCCGGACACCCGCGGCCAGCGGCGCCGAGGCCGGACCCGGGCGGAGCGGGAGAGGGGCACGCAGACCTTGACGGTGACTTTAGGCCCCTTCTTCTTCTCGTCGGCCGCGGAGGGTCCCGGCAGCAGCAGGAAGAAGACGGAGCCCACGATGAGGGCGGCAGCCAAGAGCAGCTTCATGTTGCGCTCGGAGAGGCGCAGCATCCACCGGCAGGAGCGGACAGGGACGGACCGCCAGGCCGGAAAGGGTGGGGACGCGGCGGCGTGGTCGGGCGCCGCCACCGCGCGGGGGACCCTGGGGTTGCGGGCGGCGGGCTGGCGGGGGCCGGGCACCTTTTCCCCCTCTACCTAGGTACCGGATGGTAGATCCCTGCAGGGGCGGGGCGGGCGCGCAGAGGGACACGGAGGCGCGGGCGGCTGCCACGTTTCTGCGCCCTCATTGGGTCTGCGGCTCGTGCGCCCGCCCCAGGAGGGCGGTGGGCGGGCAGAGGCGCGGGAAGAGCGTGGGGATTGGTCCCTGTGACGGTCGGACCCAGCGCGCCCCGCCCTCTCCGCCCCCGCCCCTCCACGCCCCGCCCCGGCCCGCCCCGCGGGAAGGCCAAGGACCTGCGTGCTGTCTACCGACTCTGGTCTTTGCTGCACTGTTCTAGGTGTGATAGCTTGGAAAACTTCTGTGCTTCTTTAATCGTGTAGCACAACTTACAGCTCCTTCTTGTATTGCAAAATTTGCTTCAAATAAAGTTTCTGTCACTCTGCTACCCATCATTTTTCTCGTCCGATCCTTTGTGTCCGCTGCATAAGCCAGTACACACTTCGTTGTATATTCTGGTCCATAACTTTCTTTGACTGTTTCTGAAATAAACTTTTTTTTTCTTTGTCTTGGGGATTGAAACTAGAGGCTTTCACACTGAGCTGTGCTCTCAGACTTTTTATTATTAATTTTGAGACAAGGTCATGCTAAGTTGCATAATTGCCCAGGCCGGGCTTGAATTCGCAACGCGCCTGCCTCAGCTTCCCAAAGTACTGGGATTACAGGGCTTCCCACCATGCTGGTTTACAATCAGGTTAACTTTCTTTATTTACATCTAATTAAAATTAAACCGCGTTTTACATTTTTTTGAGCAAAGTACTGTGCCACAATCTGTATACGGTTTCCTCAAAGGTGCTACAGGACTCATCACTCAGGTGGGGTTAAGACAACTTCTTACTAGCACAGCCTGAAGTTGACCTTCTTTCTTCTCCAGAGGCCTTCAAGACAGTCACAGTGATCAGATGTCAGATGCCAGAGAGCTGGGGTTTTTTGTTTGTTTGGTACCATCGGGGATCGGGGATCGAGCTCACAACTTCACACCTGCCAGACAGGCGCTTAAGCCATTGAGCCAAACTCCCGGCCCTAGTTTTTTGAGGCAGGGTCGCACTATGTAGCTCAGGCCGGCCTTGCGCTCCCGTTGTAGCACACCGCTCCTCCTACCTCAGCCTCCTGGGTGCTGGGATTAAAGACGTGCACTACCACGCCCGGCCCCAGAGAGTTGTTTTGAAGTTTAACACAAATTGTGGTGTCCAGTCTACAACATATATACTTTCATACCAGGACTCTTGCACACCCGGAAAAATAAACATTGACGCACTTACGTTTTTCTTCTAATTTGTGGAGGTATGGTGTTGTTAAATGTTTTCAATAAGTTTTAAAAGGGCTGGTGATGTAGCTCAGTGCAAAGGTCCTGGGTTCAATCCCCAGCACGACCAAAAAACTCAAAAAACAATTTTCAAAGATTAACTTGGAACAAGCCAAGGCTCCCTTTCTCAGGCTGATCTCTGAAGTTTGGTCTCTGTATGGGGTGCTGAGCTGTTGGGAGTCATGCACCGGCACCCCTATTCCCTAACTTGTCCTCCCTTTATACCAAATGGCCCTGCAGCTTTCAGGTAAATGCAACTGACTTTTGTTTTCTATAGGTCTTTTTTTTTTTTTTTTTTGGTACCGGGAATCGAACATATGACCTCACACTTGCCAGGCAGGTGCTGTGTCACTGAGCTATATCCCCCGCAGACATTTGTTGTTTTCTATTCTTGCACCTCAGTCGGGTGGAGGTTCATTCAAAAATTGTGACATTGACAATGATCTTCCAAATTCACCTTCCCAGCCCTGCCTTTTTCGGGGGTGGGTTGGGGAGGGGATGTGAACCTCTTTCCTTGGTCTCATGCTGAGTAGAGCCACTGAGAAAAAGTACCCAGCTGTGTGTTTAGAACAGCCTCTTGCACACAGAGCTAACACTCAACAGATTTTGTGTGTGCGTGCAGTACTGAGGGTAGAACTTGGGGAGGCTCTGTCACCAAACTGCATCATCCTCGGCCCCTCCTCCCTTTTTCAGTTACACGTTTGCACACATTCTTCATCAGCAGAACAGTTACTAAGCTACCAGACATTGTTCCCTAGAGCAGTCTTTCTGGTGTTCTACCCCTTGAGGACAGGAACTAACATATGAGTGAGAATGGCCATATTCTGGTCTGTTTATTTTAGACATGACTCATAGGAGAAGGTAATATTCAACTTCGAAGGAATGAAGTAAGAATGCCCAAGTATCAGGCATTATTTTCCTAGCCAGAAATGAGCAAAGGGCAGATTAAAAACAAACCAATGAGCCAAACAAGTAAAAGTAGCCAAGAAAGGTAAGACATTTTATTTTACATACAAAAAGGGTGCAAACTGAGTCCTGTCCTCCCCAAATTGGGGAAGAGATATACTGAAGAGATCACATTTGTGTTTTCCATGGTGATGGTGCCCTAGGAAATGGGCAACTCTGAGATATTATCAGGACCCATTCTCCATTTTCTCCAAAGAAGGCTACTTCTTCTGTGGAGTTTTCCCCTATGGTGTATAAATCTCTCTCGCCTGGAGGAACCACTTCAAATACACTTGAAATTGACATTCATGTTTAAAAATACTATAAGTTTCATTTTCACAGCTAAGCTTCGCGACCAGTGCCAGGGTTCATGAAACATTACATATCTTTAAAAAAAAAAAGGCATTTAATAATCAGACACATCCACACATCAATTAAAACTGATCTCCACAACTGATTTATACATTATCTAGTTTAAAAAAAGTTGCAATCAACATTCCAACATCTTCTTAAAGAGTACAATGGGCAAAGATGAAAGAAACAGACAAAGAATAATATAATAAATTAGAGGATGCAATAGATCCAATGGGAATTGCTGAGTCAACATTCCTTTCCATTGGGGGGATTTATAGTATTTTTGGTTTCACCTCTTTTGTTTATTACACTCCTCTCTCCTTGATAAATGGGGCTCATTCCAAGAGCCAGCTTACTAAGACGCTGACTGGAGAAGCTCACTTGCCACTGTGACAAGTGAAACGCAGGAACTCCTGGTTCCCCGCAGCCCAGTATGAGTTTTTATCAAAGTGAAATGTACAGAGGAGAGCGTGCACACACACGCACTTGCGCACACACACACAATCATACACCCCCATCTGTAAATGTATTTCCCCCTAAAGAAATGGCTCATCTTCCTGAGACATTCCAGACAGACAATAAATACGCCTTAAAAAGGCTTTTGGTGCAGGGCTGACCTGGAGCTCACGAAGAGGAACACGGAAAATGTCACACCTACCCTGAAAAAGGGACTTGGGGGACAGTTAATGACAGCACTCCTCTTCTGCCCAATGTCACCAGGATGACTGCACTGCACCCCCACTTATTACCATGGATAATTCTCTGCTCTGAGAGATCTTCAAGGGGGTGATGGCACCGGAAAAGTTATTCTGAGTAAGAGAAAAAAGAAATTCTGTCCACTCAACTGAGGTTCCTTTATAACATCAAGTTTGGTAATCAAACTAGAAATATATGGAGTACAATGCTTACTTTTTCCTTTGTAGGCTGATCTACAAATACTGGAGTGGGTTTCCTGGTTCATTTTGAGAAAAATATGTCAACTACTGTACTACTGTCTATATTCAGGGACCTATGTACTATTGTGAATACAATGAGAAACCTATTCTCTTGCACTTAGTCATGTGCAAAAAGAGATAGGAAAAACATTTTTAAGACTGCTTACTGGATCAAAGCCTTCCAAGACTTGTGGCTAAACACTGCTTGAAATTCTACAAACTCAGAAGGGCCATGTTTGCCTTTTCTTTTTCTTACACAGAAACAAAACCAACCCCAAAACAAACCCCCAAATCTAAAGGAATCCCAGTTTGACTCCTACCTGGGAAATCCTGGGAGTTACCACCAACCTCTAGGTGGGGCTCCCCTGGAGTCTACAAAGCAAGAACCCCAGGGGTGAGGGTCTGTCACCAACATAGCCAATCCAGATGGGGTACCTGGCTATCCTGGCTCCCTGAGCGTCTCTGGAATTCATCTGCCCACCGTGAGGCAGTGGTGGGGCTGGTGGCAGTGACCTGGCAAAGGCAATGTTGGTTGAGTGGCCCCACGAACTCCCAACTTGAGAATGTCCACACCCAGCAGGACTCCAACATGAGGCAACGCTGTCAGGGTGACTTGACAGGAACAGACAATTGGCTCACTGTGAACAATGAAGAGACGGCTGGGGCACAGGAAGCACGGAGGCTTCAGAGAGATGCACCAGAAAGACCAGTTCCTTTGAAGAGATGCTGAAGTTCCTATCTTTGAGAAATGCAGGCCATGCTTGTTCACTAGGAGGTGGAAGGGATTATATCTTTTATATTGCCAAAAAACCAAAATAAGTCAATTAAGGCTATGATCATTAGTAACCACTCTAACATAACTTCACCTCAGTGTGTGTTTATGACATTCAAAGTAGTTACTAACGCTGAAAATGAACGCTGCATAAGCACTACTAGGCCACATTTTGATGGCCAAGTTGGAAATTACTTTCAGAGGCGATGGACGCCGTCTGGCAAAGCATGGGGACTGTTTTTATGTACATGGAATGAACTGGAAATAAGTAGGAAATCATCAGAGTTCCTACTGGACACCTCAATCTGTCACCTGCAGCACATGTGTTCTAAAGGAAATGGAATTTTACCCGTCACCTGACTCATACTTCCCTAGACCTTGTTTCTTCCTACAGACCCAAAAACCAGTGTCAATTAAGGCAGTCATGAGTGCACACTGGCTGCCAGGATGTTATGTCAGCCTGGCAGAGGAAGACTGGGCCCCGACCCGGGCCCGGTCACAATGAGATGCCGCACGCCTTGGTACAGCCTGCTCTGCTTGTCCACATCTACTCAGGTCACAGCAGCTGACAGATGGCAGCGCTTTAGCGAACTCCTAATGTCTCAAGGGTCCTTAAAAATGCAAAGACGCTGAATTTGCTTTAAAGTAAAATGACTGCATCAATCCCAAAGAAAATGATCCTCAGACATCATGGCTGTGAAATGGAGAAAGCTGAAACGGTACAGAGTAGGCAGACTATGGGTGGGGGCTGGAGGGAGTGCCTGTGCCCCAGCATATGGTTGGGGCACACAGCCGTGCAACAGCATCAACAGGGTTAAGGAAGGAGCCGGATGTGCTGGCAGGGCTGGAACTGATGGCCAAACTGCTTGTGGGGTCCTCAGTTTTTGTTTTCCGGGGGTCAGGCGGATTAATTCTGTGTAAGACTGTAATAGAATCTCTCAGCTCTGGGACCATCTTGGAGTGTCAACAGCCTAGGAAAGTTCACCACTACCCAACATGCTAAAGGGACCTGGGGCTCTTCACTTTTGCTATGAAAACCAAACATCTAGTAAGATACTGGGGGTGGGGGGTTGGAGGGTGAGAATAGTGCATTGGGAAGCCACCCCCCAACTGCTCAGGTTCAACCCCTCAAGAGCTAGCCTATAAAAATTTTAAGACAAAAAAAAGCCACAAACCCAGCAGCAAGGCAGCCTGCCCTGCAGCCAAGCTGGTCACTGCCTTTGCTTTTTTGTAGAAGCAGGGTGGGGGAGGCACTTAGTGGGGTACAGTGAGCCTGGATGCGCCAGGCTTTGCCACCATTTCCCCTGCCCTCCCTTGAAAGGCAAGGCGCTTTTAACACAGGGATGAGGAAATTAAAATTTCTTTATAGAAAGTTTTAGAGTTGCCCAAATGCCAAATGAGACTTTGCAAATTTCGGTGATGGGCTATATCCATTAGGTTCCGGCAGGCAAGCATACCCCAACAGTCAAAGTCCTTGTGGGGAAGGGATATGACACTGCCTCTCTCTGCCGCTCTGTTTCATACACTGAATACTTCTTTTAAAGAAATGGCAGATTGCAATCTTTATGTAAGATAAGCTAGTTTGAAGCCAATGAAGTGATTTTCCCAAGCCTGGGTCCCATGGAACAGGTGAATCTGGTAATTCTGATACATCTGGCATTTCTGATTCACACAAAATACACCATGGACTTGTCAGGAAATGCCAGAAACCAGAATGTATGCCCACCTTCTCCGGTCCAATAGCTAACCCTGTGCCTCAAGCCAGGGACAAACATTTCTATGCTTCCCAAACCACCAGACTACATCAGCAATGGACCTCTATGGTTCGCTCTCTGCTCTGAGGTACAAGACTTCTTCCACTGATGTAAATTATTCTGTCTCCTCTGTCACATCAGGATGAGAAACTACTGCTTTGAAAGGCCCCTGAACAGAAAATGGAGCATGAGAAGATTGACTCCAGACATTGCTAACTTCAAACAGTGAATGAGGAATCAGGATGCTTTATGGTGGTCTGCCCTGTGAAGCCACCTTGCTGGGAGTGCTGGTTATACTGGGGAAAACACACTCAGATGCATCTTGCAAGTGAGTTATGTTCAATTAAAAAGGTACTTACACTCCTATTCATCCAGCTCTAGGTCCAGATGCTACGGGCCTGGTTTTGGATAAGGCAAGCCAGCCCAAATGCTACAACTTAGCTCAGGGCAGATGGGACACATGACTTTCTCCTTCTGGCCCCATGATGCCACGCCCTGAAGCTTCTCTGGCAGTCGGAAGGCGAGTTCACTCTCCACTTTTTGTCCTCTAGTGGCAATACAGTACTGGCTGTTTAGTCACTAATTCGTCCCCGAAGTCATCAGAAAGTCACATGACTGATTTAGTAGGAAGTCCCTGGCAGTGAGGAAAAAGACTTTAGGATTTTGGGATACATATCTCCTACTGTGGGGTGAGCTGTCTTTTGGTCGCAGTCTGGCTCGCTGCTCACCCCACGTGCTGGAGAGCTAGGCTTGCGAACGGCAGGTGGATTAGGTTGAGAGGCTCTGGTAGGGACATGCTTCAGCAGCTGAGAAGATGAACGAAAATTCAAGTATGTTTCTTTGCCAATCTGAGTGCTCGCTCAGAATGACAGAGTTTGGCTTCTTCTCTTCTGGGTGCTGCAGATCAAGCTCTTTCCATGGAAAATATCCTCTGGACCCATGTTCTCTCTGAATGGCTTGGCTGGCCCATCCCCTCAAAATAGAAAAAGTAAAACCCCCAATATAACTAGACATAATATGCATCTGCCATGTTGTTTACAAAAAAACGATAAAACAACTAAAAGTGCAATAAAGTCAGTTTTCTTTCCTTTGCTCAGAACAATTTGCATGTCCTGCTACTGCCTGGAGAAAGGAACTCACTCATCAAGAAAGCTAAGAACGCCACCACATGGGGACAGTAGCCTGCAGACTTCTCACAGCTTGTGTCCTACAGTGTAAATTCACAGGAGGGAGGAGGAAGGAACCTGAACCCTGTGGCCATCTGGGTGGAGGCTGCCCAGGCACAGAGGAGAGGAAGCCATGCTGCCGACACACGGGGAGGTGGAGAAAGAAGGTTCTCCAGCCCCAGCCTGGGCCTGCCATTCTCCTCCTCCCTTCTTGGCCGTACACATCCTGGGCCCACTCTCCACACGCAAAGCCTTTAGCTCACTAGCTTTTGTGCGGCAGAGGGCTGAGGGTGGGATGAGAACCAGGAGTAAAGAAGGGGAGGGAAGAGCGCAGTAGTCCTTGAGTTTTTGTGAATGACGCCTTCACTGTAAACAATGGGAAGGAGGTCTACTAGGCAGCCACAGGGCAGGCAGTGCTGGAGCAGCGGCTCTGGGACCCGCCCGGAGCTTAGGCAGGAGGGAGCCCCTGACCACCAGGGCCCTGGCTGCCTGCACTGGCTCCTTCTGGGGGCATCTGTTTCTTCTTTTTGGTTTGGATCTCCACCCTCCCCCACAGAGGATTTCCTTCCAATGAGAAATGGCAGGAGCTGCAGGTGCAATGGAGTCAGAGTCCCCAGGTCCTGAGGACTCATGGGAGGCACTGGTCACTTGTGACGCTGAGCGTTCTTCTTCCTTTTCCTCTTAAAGAAACAGCAGCACCTGGAGCACAAGGAACAATGCAAGTCAGTGCTACAGGCTGACAGCTTCTGGCAGACCGCTCTGCCTGCTTCTGCTTACTGCAGGGGGTGGCACTTTCCCCCTGGTACCCACCCTCAGGGCTGCCCACCATCAATAGTGCACACAATGAGGCAGTGGGTATCATCTGCCAGGAAAGCCAATTTCGATCTGCAGCTGCCCAACCTAATTATCAAGGTGCTGCAGGCTAGGAAGCACTGCGAGGCATTTCTAGAAGGAGGATGAAGAACGCTTCTTCCCCAGTCTAACACCCAACCCTGATGCTTCATATTTGTCTTGAACCAAGGCTGGGGTTGCTCAGGGCTGCATAAGAGTAGCCTGCATCATCTGTTCCTAGATACTGAGGACAAATTATTTAATGCAACTCACTAGCCAGAGGGTGATGAGGCTGAACTAAGACAAACACAGAACGGCTGGAACGTTGGGAAGATCGCAAGATGGAACCAACAATTGCAGTGATTCTCTCTATTCCCATTCCTGCCCCTACCCAACACCGAGAAGCCCTGGCTCACACAGGAGCTGTGAACTCCATCTCCTAAGAACAGCACAGCCCCCTTGTCATCTGAAGGGAACGAAACTCTGGGGCAGGGGCTGATCCTTGGGAAGCTCTCTGGGGGCGGTGTGCTCACCGCCCAGCTTCCAGAGGCTGTGCTGCTCTGCCACAGGGGCTCCAGACAGGGCCCTGTTTAGGGCGGAGGCTCAGGTCACAGCCCTCCAAGTGCTGCCTCCTAGGGGCAGCCACAGCCAAGCACCCCCCCATCACCCTGGTCTATGGGCTTTGCTTAGGCGATGGGAGGTGGGCGACAAGGTCTGCGGCAAGGCTGGAGGAAAAGATATGTTCTCTCCAGGGACGTGACACCTGGGAAGTGAGGATGAGGGGCAGAAGGAGAGGATGAGTCAAATGGAGGGGAGTGAAGGTGGAAGGGTAGCTTACACTTGTTGGCCCCAGGGGGAAAGAAGCTTTTTGGAGAAAACTATCTGTAAGTCTCTTCCCTATTCTTCCAGGTTTAAAACAAGGAATGTTCGTATGGAAATAAAGAACGCTGTCACTTCCCATACTTCTACGTTCTTCACTGAGCTAAGAGTTCCATTTAGTTAAGATTCTTTGGGATCACTCCGTCCCATAACCTCATTGGAAACATGGAGAGGTTTCTTGGAATGCAGAAATACACATTTATACAGAGAATGACGGGCTTTAGCCAAATCTGAATAAATTAAACTTGGAAATTTTGGAAACAGGAGTTTCTCAAGAGGGTCTTAAAATTTCTTCTCTGAGTACATTAATGACATTTAGAATTTATCCAAATTAATGGGTTCCTATTAATGGGTATAAATAGTAATCAAAGTACAAAATGTACTAAGAAACTGAACATATATATATATATATATATATATATATATATATATATATTGTGTGTGTGTGTGTGTGGTACTGGGCACTGAACTCACAACCTCATACCTGTCAGGCAGGCATGTAAGCCACTGAGCCAAACTCCCAGCCCTGGTTTTTTGAGGCAGGGTCGCACTATGTACTTCAGGCCGGCCTCACTCACTTTGTAGCCCAAGCGGGCCTCGAACTCACAAGGCTCCACCTACCTCATTAAAGGCGTGTGCACACGCCTTTAATCCCAGCACTCGGGAGGCTGAGGTAGGTGGAGCCTTGTGAGTTCGAGGCCCGCTTGGGCTACAACGCGAGCACAAGGCTGGCCTGAGCTACATAGTGCGACCCTGCCTCAAAAAACCAGGGCTGGGAGTTTGGCTCAGTGGCTTAAGCGCCTGCCCTGGCAGGCGTGAGGCTATGAGTTCGATCCCCGGGGCAGCAAAAAAATAAAATAAAATAAAATAAAAATAAAATAAAATAAAAGTGATTGATATATCTGATTAAAATTATCCTTGGAGGCACGAGGTTTTGAGTTTGAACCCCGGTAACAAAAAATAAAATAAAATAAAATAAACCTCAGCTGGGGACGTAGCTCAGGGGCACAAGTGCCCGCCTGAGAAGCACAAGGTCCTGAGTTTGATTTTCAGTACTCCCCATTGCGCCAAAAAAAATTATCCTCAATGGAAACCCTGGGGAAGAATTCAAGGGGAGAAGACTTTTTTGGTACAGTGTTACCTTAGTACTTGTTAACTGGTTCCAGGAGGTATGATGAGTGGCACAGAAAAAAACTTTTTTCTTTTTTGTCAAAATCTGTCAAGTACCAAGTTGAATGAGCTTCAAGGCAGTCAAGTACCAAGATGTAACTGTATGTATGTATTAGAAACAGACATTTTCCAAGTGCAAAGTCCAGCTGATATTAAAGTGGCAAATGAAATCTCATAGGAGCACCAGCATCTCAACAGTCTTACCTGCTTTTCAGAAGCTTTTCTTTTTGTGGTATTACAAATTAATTAGCTCAGTGCTAAGTTCTCTGCCACTGAGCTATACCTCCACCTCCTTTGTATTTTAAGATAAGGTCTAAGTCACCCAGATTGGCCTTAACCTTGCAATTCTCGTGCCTCAGTTTCCCCAACAGCTGAGATTATGAGTGTGTGTACCACGCTTGGTTTCTAATCTTATCCTTTTTGGAGGATGCTTAAGATGATGACTTTGTGTTTTTATTTATTGATTTTTGACTTCGTGTTTTTAAATAGAAACAGTAAAAAAGTTTGATACATTGGTTCACTTCATATTGTGCAATGACTGTCTTTTATGTTCTACAAGGCAAATCAAACAAATTAATGTCTGTTCACAAGCATGTACAATCTTGGTATAAGCCAATAACTTAAGAGGCTGAGGCAGGAGGATCACAACTTCAAAGTCAGCTAGGGCAATTTAGCAAGACCTGTTTCAAGATAAAATAAAAAGGGCTGGGAATGTAGCTGTGGTACAGTGCTTGCTTAACATGTGTGAGGCTTTGTTCAAGTCCCAGCACCACACACACACACACACACACACACACACACACACCCCCTAATGTGCTATGCTGAATCTCTAGGCAGGAGATTATGAGCTGTGGTTCAGAAGAACTGCTGTATTTTAAATTTGGAGCCCTAGGTTGATTTCTCGCTAGTTCACATAGTTGTAGCTTCAGCAGCAGTAGAAACTATTAATACTTTCTCCCCACAGGAAAGCCATGAACTGGGTGTACTTTCATACACCTGTAACCCCAGCAGTCGGGAACCTGAGGCAGGAGGGCTGCTGCAAGTTCAAGGCCAGCCTGAACTACACAGGGAAACCCTGTCTCAAAACAAAACAAAACAAAACAAAACAAAACAAAACAAAACACAAAACAAACAAAAAAGAAAGCCAGTTGGCTCTTCAACTCTGTGGTGACTTCCAGCAGCAAGCCCCACTGAAATGGACTAGACCAGTGATGCTGAACCTTTCAGGGCATTCAGGGGTAACAACCAGCTCGCTGTGGCATGTGTGGCATAGGTTTGTGACCACAGGCCTAGACTCTAGGCCAAGCCACTGACTGATCCCCAGGTGACCAACTCCTCTCTTGGTTCCCTTCCAGCAGACTCTGATCGGAAGACCGGAAGCTCTCAGCATGCCAGTTGTAACTGGTCCAAGACTCCCACTCACAAGCTGGAGTGCTCTCCCTGCAGCCTCTGACTGGGCATTACTTTCATCCCACTCTCACACTGTGCCCTGGCTGTTCCTCTATGATGCCCTTTTGCTACAGTACTTGGCCCAAGTCCTGCTGGTCTATCAAGTCTTCCTTGATCATTCACAGTGACCTTTTGCCCCCTGAGCCTTCCAGGAATGATATTTTAAGTGTGCTGGAAAACACCTTGTCCTTTTACACGTGACTGTCTTTTCTCTCCAGCTGGATGGTACCTAAGCTCTTTGGGGAGACCTTGGGACACTCTAGCCTTCCACGCACAGGGTTGGATAAGTGGAGTAAGAGCTCACGTGTTTACAGTTGGGACTGTATGACTGACACCTCACAGGAAAAATATAGACCACGACAATGTCAGATTATACAGACACACATGTGCAAAGTGAACAGGTCACACATGCTCACTGAAACCCTAAGACCACAAATCCTAGCTTCATAAAATCCAACTGTTATCCTTATTGCATTCCTATCCCCAGGGAAACTCTTGTAGATAGTTCAGTCTGGACATTAGGACTTAGGAATCAGTGCCCAACCCAGTTACCAAAGAGAAAGAGGAGTGAGGTCGTCAGAGTACACCAGGTTGTCATCCCTGGCACAGGTGACAACCCAATGCATGCAGGCAATGAGGAGGAGTTACACTCTAGACCTCAAAGACCAACAAGGTCAGGAGCATCAGGACAGTCATGGGCAGTGTCCAGACGAGTCAGGCAGGGCCTATCTTTTAGCAAGAATACTGCTCACTGACATGCACTCTTCAGGGCCTCTCCCATATCCCCCGATACACCCACTTTAAAAAAAATTTTTTTATCTCCTCCCTGCCCCATTTATTCCTAAAAATGCATTCAAGGAGATTTTTTTTTAAGAATACAAAAGACAGGGTCCAATATCTCCATCAGCTGAGTTAGCCCATGGCTCACTACACTTACAGGAATAAAGAAAAAGACAATAAAAAACAAAACTACCCCCAAAACAACATAAAAATGTCCATTTCTCCCTGAAGTTGTTGCCTTTTTTGAGAGACTCCTGCTCTACCGGTGGAAGAACTAGCTGAATCAGAAAGAAAAGTCGCCGATTCTTCCCGTGGCAGGTTAGAAGCCAAGCTGCAGAACAGGAGAGTGCCCGGCACAGCACTGTCCCTGTCGAGTCGTAAGGAAGCACAGCCGACACTGACGGGCCTGCAGCGGCGGCCTGCAGCGGTGGCCTTGCCGCGCACCTCGGCCCCGCTCCCTCTGATCACATCTGCGCCACTGCTCTGGGAGAAAATTCAGCTAACTAGTGAGGTCATCTGGGATTCTGTTCTGGCAGGAGGAGGCAGTGACAAATGGGGTGGATGTGACAGGAAAGAGGACTAGATTAATTCCTGGGAGCTGCTGGCCCACCCCACCGTGTGGACCGAGTGCCCCAGTCGGGGTGGTGGTGGCATAAGGAGACAAATGGGAGCGAGCCAATACTCCTAAGGCATTTTGTTTGGCTTTGCCAATCCCAGCCTCCTCTGGTCCGCTCCCCTTGCATGTGGACTGGAGAGAGGGACTCACCACAGGTTGAGCATTTTCAGGCAGCTACAGAGTATATAAAGAGAAAAACACAGGAAGAGAGAAAGAGAGATATTAGTCCACAGAGATGAGATGGAAGCAACTCCCTGTGAGCCATGCAAACATGCAGTACGTGTCTGTGTTTAGTTTCTTCCTGTTGAGGTAGGGTGAGGGCCCCATGGGAAAGTGGGGAGGGGGGTGTCTCAGGGGAGGCAACAGAGTGAATGGGAGCCCCAAGCATGGCCTTTCCCGGCAGCTTCCTAGAAGGACACTGCCTGTGAGAACTCAGTCAAGCGTCACGGCTGAGCTCTTTGGTTCTCAAACGAGGTCCTCCATGCAGTGCTGAGCTCGTCTCCCTGTGCTCCGAGGGAAAAAGAAGTCCCTAGCTTTCTCCACACCCACTATGTCTGATCAAAGCAGCTAGTAGTTAGCTCTTCCTCTAGAGGGAGAGCAAAGGGTTAAGAGATACTTCATCACAACACAAGATGAATCAGAGGGAGGAGGATCCTTTCTCTGAGTTTAACTGCCAAAGAAGGACTTAGATCCTCTTACTAGTTCTCAGGAGAAATGAGGTTCACATTTGTTAAGTTATAATTAAAATTCAGATAAGTGAAAATTCTTATGGTCTTACTATGACAAAAATCAACCAAGAAGCTACCTGTCCTCTCCAACTTTTCAACTATACTTAACCTGCACAACTTCCAACTAAACCAGGGACACATTTTGTACACAGAACAAAAATCAAGACCCTGCTATTTTCTTCCATCTTACGAAGAACAAGCTGGGTGAGAAATTCAGTACCTAACACTTGGAAGTGAAGATTTCAGTCTCCCCAGCATCTGAGCTAAACTTCAATAGAGTCCACAACCCTGCTTACCCTGCAAACAGGGTGCAGGAACACATGGCATCACCGCTGCGGACAGTGAGGGCCAGTTTGGGATCTCTCATGCTTCTCTAGCTGTGAATTCTTGCTAAGAACATGATCAAGCAAGGGCACATGTGGCTATCCCCACTTGATCTCAGAAGGCCAAGAAAAATACGTGGGAGGTATCTGGCAGTTTCCCAAGCAAGGTAGCTCATGAAATCACTAGGGGACACAGCACGCCGAATGTCATATGCCTTGGGTAACATCTGATCAAACGCAACTGCACCCTTCTGGTTTCTATACCTTTCAGAAGGCCCAAACCCGGAGCTGGCGGCAGAGAGGTACAGGGGTCCTTTATGCTAAACGGAAAGATTTTCAACTCTTCTGACCTTCTAGATTTACATCACATCAGAACAAAGTACATCAGACTGAACTCTGTGTGTGAATGGCCCCCTATCTTACACACAGGACACAAATACCACACTCACACACACAATTAGTGCACACATTTACCAAAATGAAATGAGATGAATGGGTCCAAAATGTAAACTTATTTAGTGCATATTGGAAGACTAAGGTACATTTTATCTTGGCATTTGAAATATACTATAAACTCAAAACTCAACTTCCAAAAACAGTATGTGAACATGAACTGTGAGTGGGGCAGGCATGAGAATACAGATGGCTGTCTTTCAAGAAGAGACCCCGTGTAGTATAATGGTTCCCAACCTTGGCTGCCTGTTAGAATTACCTTTAAAAATCTTTAAAATCTTTTGAGGCTCAAGCCACCCACCAAAAAATTAAACCAGAACCTCTGGGGCCTTGCGTAGGCACTGGCAGTTTTTTTAACATGCCCAGGTGACTCCGAAGTACAGCCATGGTTGCGAGCCCACAGGGTGGGACCACTGCACTGTTCACTGGGGAGGATGAATACCATTAGGATCTCCACAGTCCCTGAGAACTAAAAATGGCCTCCTGCTAGTGTCCCCCACAGGTCAGGAGAAGGGCACCTGAAGCTGCCCACGAGTGGGCAGCCGGTGGTCCAGGTCATCCTCGGCTGCTATTCATTTGCTGAGGGGAAACTGCAAGCCCTGGCTTTCCAAGGAAAAGACCACCTGAAGGCAACGTGAGCTCACCAGACAGACAGGCAGAAGAATAGGGGAGCAGGCCCAGAAGCACACCTGACAGGAAGCAGGGAGGTCTCAGAGGGCCTCTCCCTAACCCACAGGCTGGTTCTGACAGTACTTAGGCTGTCTGGGCACTTAAGAAACCACTCTGGGTGCGATGTCACATGGTAGATGTGCTGTCCATTTCAAAGGTAAGTCACTGGAACATCCTGAAGGTTTTCAAAGGTCTCCTCTAGCAGGACTGGCAGCAGTTACTCATGATATCTCTATCTCTCCCTACCTGATATCTTTTTGGAACTGAAATCTAGGTCTCAGTTTGGAATGGGAAAAAGGGAAAGAAGTAGAAATGTTGCTTTTGCAGGGGAATCATTAATTATTTCACCATCCACCCCAGATTCTAGGAGTTTAAACACAGACCATGCGGAGAGCACCAAAGGGCCAGTGGTATGCGCAGGGCAAGACACACACATGCAAGAGAAGCAGGAAGGGTGTGAGGTGATGGCCTCACCTTCTTTGGATTAAAGCTGTCCTTTCTTTCCTTCTCAAGACTCACTCACAGATGCGGACTTTTTTTTTTTGCCTGACTTACTTAGTCTGAGTCCAGAATCATTTGAGAAAGAGAAAGAGAGAGAGCGAAATGGCCCTGAGACCCTTGTTCCAGTACTATATACCCAGAGCTGTTGGCCGACAACCGGAAACTTAATGCCATTCAGCACAACCCATCGTTTTATCTCTGCCTCCCATAGGGAGTAACAAACCCCAGGGCCTCAAGAGGCTCATGATTACTTTTCACTGTAGCTCTTATGATTCTTTTAGTTTATTTACTATGTCTTTTGTCTGGTGTGGTGTAGCAAAATGAGACTATCTTTCCAAAAACTGAGCTAAAGAAGGGCAGCAGCAGCCGTAAAGTACCATGCAAAAGACAAAACAGTCAAAGAAAGAAGCTGTGGACACAAGCATGATGAATCCAGTCTGAGATGAGCAGTACACAAGAGGAGACAAAAAAGATTTTTCAACCCATGACCCAAGAGCTCCCTTGAAAGGTGAACGTACTTAGCTTCCTCCACTACCTCCACCTCAGCGTGAGCAGTGATTGGTGCGTTGGAGTGGGCGCCCGTCGGATCATCAACATTCAGCTCCCCGTTGGTTGAGCTGACCACCTGAAACAGAAGGACAGACTGTGACAAGCACCACGGCAACACAAGCGTCCTGTGGGCATGAGGGCATGTCACTTAAGGGAGATCTCTAGCTTAGGACTGGCCAGGCAGGACCTGGGATAATTGTTTTCTTAGGTTAAGAGGTCCCTAATTTAGGGAGGGCTCCCAGACTCTTACCATGTCAGAACACGAAACTCAAAGGTATAATCACTGAATGAGGATTCTGCCTTCCATACTGAGTGACTACTTTGTGTCAGACACTCTGCTACATTGTATGTGTGTATAACAGTCTAATTGTCACAAAAAACCTTGAAATAGCACCTATTACTTTCTTTTTATGGATGGAAACCCTAAGAAATGATTCAAGCAAGGCTTAAATTAAGGTCTATGGACTTCTAAGAGGGAAACTTCCAAAAACAGATTTTCTCATGTTGCAAAAATGTGTATAGTACTTTTTTGAATTTAACTGCATATCTGACTTCTAATGGTTAAATCACTTTGCTCCTCTGCACACAGTGGGGAAATTCTACTCAGTTTATTATGCTGTAAGTATACGGACTCAGTAATGACAGCTTAAAAATAAAAACCTCTGAAAGCTGAGTAGGCTGGCACATTCTTGTGACTCCAGGACTGTAGGAGGTCCCAGGAGGATCACAAGTTTGAGACCAGCCCAGGCAACTTAGCAAGACCCTACCTCAAAAGTGAAATAATAAAGGTCTAGGGATGTAGCTCAGGGCACAGGCCAACCCTCAGAACCGAGAAAAAAATAAAATTTGAAAAAAACCAAAAAACAAAAAACTGTGCATCAGAAAATATAAACAGTCACACTTTCCTTCAGAAACAGCTTCGTGGCTCTGACCATTGAAGTTACTCAAATAACGAGACGGCCACATCCTCTCTGGTGAGAGGGAAAATGGTTAGGAAACACTTTCCTTTGGAAAACAAGTCTTATTTCAACGACCTTTATTTCAGGTTCATTGTCATCCCACTTCTCAATGATGGTCCCCGAACTGTAAGCGGAGGCTCTCACTCCTGTCATCTGGTTAATGTGGCCCCGGTCATGCTTCTCTTGCTTGTACAGCTGCTTCAGCCACCTGGTTTCATTTCCAGTACATGATTCCTGATTTATGTGGGAGCTGGGAAGTGGGAAAAGAGACCCCGCTGGACAAACCACTCTGCTGTTAAAGACCTTAGCTGAAACATGGGAGAGAACCACAAAATAGGATAAACGGTTTGAAAAGGATATCCTTGGGTAAATAACTTCTATTTGAGGTTGTTCTTACAGGTTTTGAAAATTACACAAGAAATGTATGAGTTGGGGACATAGAACATGCCTTCTCAGAAGGCTGAGATAGGAGGGATCACAAGTTTGAGCCCAGCATGGGCAACTTAGGGAGAACCTGTCTCGAAAAGGGCTGGAGATGTAGCTCAGTTTTAAGGCCCTCGATTCAACCTCCAACACACACACACGCAAGCACGCACACACCTAGAGAGACAGAGAGAGAGACAGAGACAGAGAGAGACAGAAGCAGAGACAGAGAGAGACAGAAGCAGAGACAGAGAGAGACAGAGAGACAGAAGCAGAGACAGAGAGACAGAAGCAGAGACAGAGAGACAGAAGCGGAGAGAGACAGGAGAGAGAGAGAGAGAGTTGGGAAAACCCAGTAAAGATAAAAAGTTGAGGAGACAAGGTTTAGATAAGGAAGAGAGAATGACCCAAACACTATGATGCTGGTACCCTCAGCACTACATTTGCCTCTTGTGGACACATTCCGAGCACACATCAGCATTAACAGTGATAAGTTCATTTTGTGAGCACAAGGGTTACAGGAAAAAAAAAATCACAGTAAGTTTTTAAACAAACAATTCAGAAACTAATTAAGATTTATATAAAATTTACTTCTGGGCTGGGGATTCAGCTCAGCAGCACAAGCACCTGCCTGGCAAGAGCAAGGTCGTAAGTCTGATCCTCGGTCCCCCCGGCAAAAAAATTTTACTTCCCCTTTTTTTTTTTAAAGACATATTGGTGATTGATCCCAAGGCCTCTGAGCTACATCTTTGACAGGGTTTCACTAAATCTTCCTGAACTGGCCTCCTGCGTAGTTGGGATTACCTGGGTCTGAAATGGTGCCTTCTTAGCTCCTACTGCTGTGAGTGAAGCAGCAGTGTCACAGTGAGAGTCACCTGGGGACTCTGAGTCCAGTACTTCCCTGTCTTATGCCTTCTCATCTGTCCTCCCTGTGATTTACCACTCAACCGTAAGCCAGGCCCTCAGGCAATCTAAGGAAGAGACAGGTCATCCCCTTTTACAGAACAGACATCTGGGGGCTGGGGATATAGCTCAGCAGTGCAGCGCCTGCCTGGCAAATGTGAGGTCCTGGGTTCGATTCCCAATACACTGCCCCTCCCCCAAAAAGAATAGACATCTGTGTCACTGAACATCTGGTCTCAAATGACTCAGACACAGTTTGAAACCTTACCACCAGCTACCTACCCATACACTGTAAATGCCCTGAGAACATGACTGGATAGCCACAAGTCTGGCCTTGGCGGTGTTCACAGCATCAGTTCAGGTTGGAGAGCATCTTCCAACCACTGAGTTGCTGTATGGATTCGCAGTGGAACAAACACTGGTATTACAGAAAGTCAGATTCAGGCCGAGTCCTAAACTCAACATCTTCTGTGAGTCCTGTTTTCTAATTGTGTAAGACAGGCCAAACAGCCTTGTTTTTATCTACCTCATAATTACTAGCAAATTCAACGATGCCTAGGTAAGAGGCCAGAAAAAGTATAGTTTATGAAAGCAATGAAATAGCTCTCTCTCTCTCAGTTCGCACACTCAATTCTCTCCATGATTCTGGTTGTAAATCAAACTGGATGAGAAACAAATCCCATTTCTCCATAAGGTCAACACTGAACATAATCACTGAATTTGATTTGGTTCACATCCCACTTGGTTTGTGACTGAACTGTGGAAAGAACCGAGTCCGTGAACTGAAGCACCACTGTACACGTGCATTTACATTTATGCATAGGGTCTCACTATGCACCACTGTACACGTGCATTTATATTTATGCACAGGGTCTCACTATGCACCACTGTACACGTGCATTTATATTTATGCATAGGGTCTCACTATGTTGCCCAGGCTATTCTCAAAGTCAGGCGTTAAGGCCTCCCAAGCAGCTAGAATTACAGATGCACGCTAGTGTGCCCGGCCTGAATTACTATTCTAAACATAGCACTGCTGTAATTTTGCTTTTTAATTTTTAATATAACTTTGTTCAAAAATACAACTTTTTGAGGGGTGAAGATTAAAAAAAAAAAAGAATTCAGATGTGTTAGGTATAAGTACTAACTCCCCGTGAGAAATACAATTATTACACACCACTAACATGAACTAATGAAATTTTTTTGAAAGAAATTAAGTTTAAAACTGTATTAGCCGGGCGTGTTGGCACATGCCTGTAATCCCAGTACTCAAGAGGCTGAGGCAGGAGGATTCTTGTGTTTTTGAGACCAGCCGGGGCTACAAAGTGAACTCAAGACCAGCCTGAAATGCATAGTGAGACACTGTCTTAAAAAGACAAAAAAAAAAAAAAAAGTATTAAGCAGGCCTGCTGATGCACACCTATAACCCCAGCACTCTGGGAGACTGAGGCAGGAAGGCCCTAAGTGTGCACTCAGCCTGAGGGACCAAAAGGCTCAGTGATGCCTCAAAATACAAAGGACCACAGCTCAGTGTGAATGCTCTGCATTTGATCCTCAATACTGAAAACAAATCTATTTATATGCCCAAAATATGGACATTTATTTTGTTATAATGAATAGTAATCTCACATTCCTTTGGCCATATTACACCAAACCTAAGTAATTAATATCTTTAAGGATTATCTGTAAAAAAGATCAAGATGTAGTCCTATTTTGACTTTTACTCCTTAATACTTGCAATAACCATTGTAGGAATCTCAAAAATTTGAGTTATTAGTCCCATTTTTCAAAATGTCATTATGAGGAAAACTCAGAACTGTGTACCATGGTCCACACTTGAAATTCCAGCACTTGGGAGACTGAGGCAGGAGGACTGCTGTGAGTTCGAGGCCAGCCTGAACTGCATAGTGAGACTCTGCCTCAAAAAGGCAAAAGATTAACAAAACAAAACAAAAAACTGTGTACCAAAGCAAACATTATTTTACCTAATATGTCATTATTAATTATTATGCTAATGCTGGGCGTGGTAGCACACTCCTGTAATCCCAGCACTTGGGAGGCTGAGGCAGGAGAATCGTTTACAAGTTCAAGACCAGCCTGGGCTACAAAGTGAGCCCAAGGCCAGCCTGAACTGCATGCAAGACCCTGTCTCAAAGAGACCAAAAAAAAAAAAACCAAAAAAAAAAAAATATATATATATATATTTTTTTTAATAGCTTAATGACTTTATAGCAATCTTTTGGATAGAGGAAAAACAATGGCTTCTTGAATTTAGGTCTTCCATATAGAGAAGATAAATGCAGGAAGGATGGAGCACATTAAGTAGGATGGACCCTGAGGTAGGCGGAGCGTTGTGAGTTCGAGGCCGGCTTGGGCTACAACTCGGCGCAAGGCCGACCTGAGCTACATAGTGCGACCCTGCCTCAAAAAACCAGGGCCGGGAGTTTGGCTCAGTGGCTTAAGTGCCTGCTCTGGCAGGCGCAAGGCTGTGAGTTCAATCCCCGGTGCCGCAAAAAAAAAAAAAAAAAAAGTAGGATGGACCACAAATGTCCATGTGTCTCCTCAGAGCAAACTCTCCCACCTGGGCTGCCGACATTCCCTTTGCGGCCACGGTGTCTGCAGGCCATGCAGGTGAGGCCAAGCACTTCAGTACATTACCTCCAGGAAGCGAGATGGCTTGGCAGTGCGTGGGGCTCTGGTGTGCTAGAAAGGTATTACTGACCTGTCTGCAAAAAGCACAGCCTTTGAGGGGCTTACAAAAGTTGGTGCTAAAAACAGGGTAAGCCCAGAAGCAGATGTAAGGAACAGCAGAACATCACATGATACAGCATTACAGGAATGGTACACGTGTCCTCTATCCAAGGGTCAAGAAAACCGGCAGAACAGAGTTTACAGAGTAGGCACACTCTTAAGTGGCTCCAACTTAAATTAAAAGATGACATCTCTCACTGGACAGACAGTAAGAAACACTAAATGAGCGTCTCTGTGTTCCAACATGTCTCTGATAGAATATCCTGTTAGGGTATGCCTATGAGGTGTTTTCCTTATAAGACTATCGTTTAAGTCAGGTGTAGTGGTGCAGGCCTATACTGGCAGCTACTATGGAGGCTGAGGCAGTAGGACAGCAAGTTCAAAACCTGGTTGGGCAACTTAGTCAGACTTTGTCTCAAAAACAAAAAACATAAAAGGCTGGGAATGTAGCTCAGCATTCTTAGGGTTTAGTCTGTAGCACCAAAAAGAGGGGAGAGAGGTTATCTTTGTTTTTTTCTAATTATAAAGCATGGTTATTGTTTTCAAAAAGTACATTAGAGGGCCAGGGATATAGCTCAGCAGCATAAGTGCCTGACTGGCAAGTGCAAGGTCCTGAGTTCAATTCCCAGGACAAAAACAAAACAAAATAAAAAAAGTGTTCTAAGACAAAGAACATAAAAAGTGCAAGTTTCTAGGAGCACCAGCACATGGAAATGAACAGTAAGATCAGGACAAGTTCGCTAGAGACAGGACTGGCAAAGTATTCCAGGAAGGCCCAAATAGGAAGTACTTTAGAACCTGAGAGCTGGATAATCTCTGATAAACCATTCAACCCTGACAACAGAGTACACCAGCAACCACAGATAGTACAGAAAGAAATAAGCATGGTTATTTTCTAGCAAAACTTTACATAAATGGGCTGAAGGAGGGATGTGATCCCTACTCTACCACAACTGACTTGCACTCTGTTAGTCCTTTTCTCTGCTTATATTAAGAGTGTGTATTCTCAAACACATATTTGTGAGAATAAATAAAAATGGTACAATTTTATATACTGTTTTACAACTTGCCTCTTTCACAACATATCTTGAACACTTTCCATAACATCCAGAGGTTGATCTCTTTCAACTATACAGAATTACTATACCTGTTTAGTTAATGTTTAGCTAAAAAATGTTTAGTTGCCTCTGACTTTCTGGGATTATAAATAAGCTGGCAATAAACATTCTAGAACTGTACATGTGGCTGCTATGTACCTGAAACAGGACTAATAAAACCAAGATGCTGTGAAATTTCAAATACACATTAGATTTCAAAGACTTTGTTAAAAAAAAAAAAAGTAAAACATCTCCTCAGGACTTTTATATTGACTATGTGTATTTCAGATATACAGTACTGTTTTTTGTTTTTTGGTACTAGGGATTGAACTTACAACCTCATGCCTGCCAGGCAGGTGCTTAGGCCATTGAGCTAAATCCCTGGCCTGATATACAGTACTGGGTCAAATAAAACATTACTAGAATTAGTTTTACCTGTCTCTTTTGCATTGGGGATTGAACTCACAACCTCACGCCTGCCAGACAAGCACTTAAGCCACTGAGCCAAACTTCCAGCTCTAGTTTTTCAAGGCAGGGTTGCACTATGTAGCTCTGGCCAGCCTTGTGCTTGCAATGTAGCCCAAGCCGGCCTCGAACTCACAACGCTTCTCCTACCTCAGCCTCCCAAGTGCTGGGATTAAAGGCGTGTGCCACCACGCTCAGCCCTGTCTCTTTTTAATATGGTTACTAATAAAATTTAAAACTACATGAATTTTCTCCTGTTTCTCTGTGATACTGGGGATTGAACGCAGGGGCTTGCACAAGTTGGGCAAGTTCTCTGCCACTGAGCTACAGTTCCCTTTCTCTAAGTTATTATTATTATTATTTTTTGTTACCGGGGATCAAACTCACGACCTCATGCTTGCTAGGCAAGTGCTTATGCTGCTGAGCTAAATCCCCAGCCAATTTCTCTAAGTTTTGAGACAGGATCTCAATGAGCTGCTCCCCAGGTTTTGAACTTGTGATCCTCCTGTTTCAGCCTCCCAAGTAGTTGAGATTACAGGCACACACCCCTGAGTCTAGCAAGGCATTTACAGGCTTTGAGAAATGCTTATTTGAAATTAGATTTGCTGGTTCAAACTTAAGATTTTAACAGAGGATGCTGCATTATTCTCCAAACTAGCTATAATTCATATTCAATAATAGTGGGTATATAAATTTTTGCCATATGATGGGTAAAGCCAATATATGTATTTTTAATTGCTAGGTTTTATTTTTATCAGTTTCATCAGTAAAGAATCACATATTTGCAGAAAGACTGTTAGGAAAATCAGTACTCTCTTTTCTCCACTTTACTACTTCCCCTCTTTTCTAGCAGATTCTTTTGCTTCTTTGTAATTCCTTATCTTTTAACATGCATCTTGATTTTTCATTTTTAGTCACTATCTTCACAATTGTATCTTTTTCCATCCTGCTATTATAGTTTATATAGTAAGTCTGACTAGATAGCTCTTGGTGTTTACATTATGACTATTAAGGGCTAGTCACAACAGAACTATGAAGTGTACTATGGTTATCCTTCCTGTGATCTTTCCGCCTCAGTCTCCCAAGTGTTGGGATTACAGACATGTGCCACCACGCCCAGTTCCATGGTATACTCTTTTATCTTCCTTTGGCCTCTTTTACTTGGCCCAAGCTCACTGTGCAGAGCTGGTTCCTCCCTCATTCTTCACTTTTACTTTTTTTTCATCTTTTTGAGACACGGTCTCGCTATGCAGTTCAGGTTGGCCTTGAACTTAAAACGATCCTCCTGCCTCAGCCTCTCAAGTGCTGGGATTAGAGGTGTGCACCACCACACCCAGTTTATCACTTGTATTTTTTCAAAAAATTATGCTGCTGCTTAGAGAGAGAGAGACAGCGAGACAGAGAGATAGAGAGAGACAGAGACAGAGAGAGGGAAAAAGAGACAACTCTTGAGTCTTTTGCAAATTCCCCAAGATTCAAATTTTTGGGGACTCCTAAATCATTTGATAAATGCCAATTTATCTTCAACTTCTAACATTTTTGTTGCTGTTGCCTTTTCTTCTGTTTTCACCATTTTTAAAAGACTCATGTCTACAAAAAGATTCCATTACCACTAATTCAGGAGGGGGTGAAAATAGATGTGCTCAATCCATCATTTTCATCTACATATTTCTACAATGTCTTTACAGAGTCAAAGGTATCTTCTAACATTCTGTGAGTAACAAGGTCTGGGGAAATACTCCATGTAAAGGCATTCAAGACACATATCTGTATCGAAAGGGTAAACCTGTGTGCCTCAACTGGGAGTGTCACTAAGCAGTATGAGAGAAATATGCAGGTTAAGATTTTAAAAAGTCAAACATATGAAAAGTTAAAAAGATACAAGATGCTCCTGATACCGAACAGAGATGAAAGATGGCAAGCTAGTCCAAATGAAGACAGAAATAATTTTCCAAGACTGAATTTATTCTAGGGGGGGAAAAAAAGAAAACAGCCCAACTTTTGGGTACCCACTCAGAAACAAAAGAATTACACTTATCAGCAATGTGCAAAAGCACATATTATCCCAGCATGAGCTACATACGTAGTCTTCTTGTCCAGAAAGTACTTATTTTATGTTTTAGGTCTTTACAGTTCCAACTTGACACTAACACACTGCTACCTTGATGTGACTTTTGTAGTTTAACATGAATGGATCAAGGCTATAGGATAAGGCTAATGCAGTATCAGAAATCATCACGGATGTTTTTTAGAAAATGACAACAAGAAGTAATTATCTTAACAACTATTTTTATCAAAGTCCACCTTCACGAAAAACCAGAACACAGATCATCAGTTAACCACTGAAGCAGTTCACTCTTGCAGTCTGTGTCCACCTGAAAGGAACCTACACCTCAGAGCTAGCCAGCATCCTACCCGCTAAGCTGGGAAGCCAGGAAAAGGCAGGAAAGGCAGTGAGTACCTGCACTGATCCCCCATGGCGGTCTGCGGCCAAGTGAGACGTCAGGTATGAGGTACTGGTCTGCCGGCTGGGCTGGATTTCCCACTCTCCTCGGCGTTCTGACGATGCCGCCTGCTCAGGCATTAGGAAGCATGAGAGCAAGACATGGAAGGAAAGGTGAAGCAACAGCAAGCAATAACAAACTCAAGTACGTTAGTGTCCCGGGAAGACTTGCTTTTGTTTTAGATTTTTAAACCAACAACCGCTGCGAAGCACTGAGAGAAGTTAGCATGGCTACATTCATTTCAGCCTAGTGAGCTGCTATCTGGTTCTACAGCACACTATCCTCACCTGGACAGTGAAAAACAGTAATGATGCGGGGAAGGGCAGAAAGTCAACCAAAGGCTTGGAATCGCCTTTGAGCTTCCATATTAGTAAAATTTTGGGGGCCATTAAGCAGATCAAATTCAGAATATGAAGACTGTTGAACAAAGGAAGAATCATCTTACAAATCATCTCACTGATAGAAGGTCTACATGAATAGACAGTATCCTGCATTACAAAATCAAGACAATATGCACTACTCTCAACTATAATGTCCATGAGACTTTCTATTAAGATAAAAGGAACTCCAGCACTGGCTGGAATACGCTTTCTTATGTAAAAGAATGAATGAAGTATTCTTTCAAAAGCAGGTTCAGATGTGAAGAATGAAAAAAGATGGGTACATCAAAATAGGGTTGACTGTTCTCTGCTTCTTCTAGCTACCAGCCTCCAGTATGGAACTAGAAAGTTTATTAACCAAAAAGACTACTATGAATTACTACCTTCTAGAAAACAAAAGGTACATCTTTCCTCATCAGGAGGACGGCCACCTTAATGGGCAACCTCTCTGACTTCCGCTTTCACCTCTGCAGTCATCCAGGCTCTCCCTCTTAGATCTCATACTACTCTGATCTTGCTCATAGGTGACTTTTAGTCTGCAGAATCTATTTAGGAGCACCCTGCCCTGTGCCCTATGGCTGAGGTGTAACACCACGATGCTCACCAAGCTATAACAGTCTTAAACCTCAGCAAAGATGAAAAAGAAGCAGTTGGAGAGGCAGCAATGAGGGATTAATAAATCAAATCTTAATTGCTGCTGATGTGGTTGGGATGTGATACTGCTGCTCACCATGAAAACTAGTAAGGATCCTATAAATCTTAGAATAAATGTGGCACATGCCTGTAATTCCAGCATTCAAGAGCTGAGGCAGGAGGATTGTTGTGAGTTCAAAAACAGCCGGGGCTACAAAGTGAGCTCAGATCCAGCCTGAACTGCACAGCAAGATTCTGTCTCAAAAAGACCCCCCTCGAAAAAGAATAAATATTGTATTGCATAAAAATGAAAAGCATGAAAAAGTAATGATTTGAGGCTCTACACTCCCTCTCCCCTCTCCAGAACTTCACTAACAAAACAGTTGCTTAAAACTCATTCACAAGTCATCTACCAGGCATTTCCCATAAAGCAGCTGCTACTTACTCACTATTCTTAACAGACATATGGGTAACAGCACTTTTAGGACCCTGGTCATGTTTTCTCTGGTGTTCCTTAGGGAATGAGCAAATTCAATAAGGAAGCAGCTGCTTTAACTTTCTTGCTATACAATCTTCCAAATGGGGGCTTTCATTTTATACTGCTAGTCACACTAGAATCAAAACTACCCCAAATCTCCCCTTTCTCTCTCCTCTATTATTTCTAACAACAGATGTTAAGGTATTTCATTTCCCAAAATAAGACCACAGTGTATAACAAAATCATTCTACCTTATAAGCTTATTGGTATTTTCTGTATCCTCAGAACAGTTACTCTCATCTATTTTGATTACTAGAGATCTGAGAATAAATCTGCTCTAATACTAGAAATAATCTATAACTAATACCTATTAGTGATAGCTTTTTCAGCATTCGCTGGAACTTTTTTTTTTTTTTTTTTTTGCGGCACCGGGGATTGAACTCACAACCTCGCGCCTGCCAGGGCAGGCGCTTAAGGCACTGAGCCAAACTCCCGGCCCTGGTTTTTCGAGGCAGGGTCGCATTATGTAGCTCAGGCCGGCCTTGCGCTCGAGTTGTAGCCCAAGCCGGCCTCGAACTCACAACGCTCCGCCTACCTCAGCCTCCCGAGTGCTGGGGTTAAAGGCGTGCGCCACCACGCCCGGCTTCGCTGGAACTTTTTAATATCTTCTAATATTTAAACACAATATTTAAGTTCCTATCCTTTTACACAATACTGCCAGTTCTTCACAAATTTAAATGCTTACAAAATATCCAGACCTCTACAAGCTATTCAGTATTTTTGAGTTCTACAATACATACGCGATGCAATTATTTCCCTTATGAATGTTCTGTTTCTGCACTTTTTTCAACGATGTTTCAGATATTTATTGGCCATTTCTTCTTTTCAGAAGTGTCTATTCATTTATTACCCATGTTTTGATTGGGTCTTTTACTCAGGGAGCTCTGCCTTTTTTCATTTCTTTATATATTCCAGTTCAGGGGCGGTGAACCTATGGCACACATGCTGTGGCAGGCTGTTTTCACTGTTGAAAGTTTTAAAAGGTTTGCAAGCACCGTTCTAGATATTAGACTCTCTGACCAAGACGTAGCTGACGAAATTTTTTTTCCATTCTATAAGTTGTCTTTTCACTCTGTTGGTTGTTTACTTTGCTGTGCAGAAGCTTTCTTAATTTGATACAATCCTATTTTTTGATTCTCGGTATTATTTCTTCTGCAGCTGGGGAATCTGTTCAGAAAATCCTGAGCTGTGTCTACATCTTTAAGCAAGTAAAGTGTTTTTGTTTTAACACTTAAATCTTTGATCCATTTTTATTTTAGCTTAGCCACTAAAAGCAATCAAATAAGTGACAGAGAGAAGCCTGGGGACTGCCATTTTACTACTCTGGTGAGAGATATGGGTCTATTCTTTTTTTTTTTCTCTTTTTTCTTTTCTTCTTCTTTGGTACCAGGAATTGAACTCAGGGCCTCACACCTGCCGGCCAGGCACTGAACCCAAGATAAGGGTCTAAATTCAATCTACTACATACGGATAGCCAATTTTCCCAGCATCATTTATTAAATGGCTCTCCTTCATCCAGTGTATGTTTTTGGTCTGTTTGTAAAAGAAAAGATGGCTGAATGTGCCTGAGGCTGTTCCACTGATCCCACATGTCTGCTTCTGGGCCAATACCATGCTGTTTTTATCACTGCAGCTTTGTAATACAACTGGAAATCTTTGACTGTACAGCCCTCCTGCTTTGCTTTTATTGTCCAGGACTGCTTTTGTGCCTTTTTTCGTTTTGTTTTGTTTTGTGGCACCAGGGATCGAACTCACAACCTCACACCTGCCAGACAGGCACTTAAGCCACTGAGTCAAACTCCCAATCCTAGTTTTTTGAGGCAGGGTCGCACTATGTACTTCAGACTGGCCTTGCACTCACGTTGTAGCCCAAGCCGGCCTCGAACTCACAACGCTCCTCCTACCTCAGCCTTCCGAGTTCTGGGACTAAAGAAGTGTGCCACCACACCGGCTTGTGCCTTTGTTTTTAAGACAGAAAAAAATTAAAAGCAGCTCAAAATGTGTATTCATATACATTTATTTTATGTGCGTGCATGAGTGAGTGTGGTGCTTGGGACTGAATTCAGGATGTTGTGCATGCTAAGCAGAAGCTCTATGAATGAGCTACACTACCATTCCTTGCATGCTTTTTATTTTGGGGGCTTCTGAGACAGGGTTTTGGTATGTAGTTCAGGGTGGCCTCGAACTCATGGAGCAATTCTTCTGCCTCAGAGTCTGGAGTGCTGGGATTATAGGTGTGCATCACCACACTCAGCTGGTTTTTGTTTAAATGAAAACAGCAATGCATATTTCAAAGGCCTAAAGGTCTAATCCCATCTCCTTCCTCAAAGCAATATAGTATTTATCTTTTAAAGAGAGAAAAAGAATGCTAACTTCCAGATGCCTTCATAAATGCTTCTACTGTGACAAAGGAGAGATACACTACACCATACTACTGCCCTCCAATCCTTTCCATAGCCACTGATAGCAACCAAGTTAGTGATACAGGAGATCCTGGGGGTTGCTGTTTTACTAGTTTGGAAAGGACTTCTCAACAAAATACTAAACTTCAGGGCTATTCTTTCCTAGAATTTAAGGGCTCAGACTGCTACTGAGTGGACGATGTAGCAAAAAGGGCCATTTGCCAGTTTTACAAAGCAAGTGAATGGTTAGAAGCTGAATGAAACCAAGGATGTTGACAATTGCACATTTGCTAGTGTGAGGTCCTCTGAAACATAGTCCAGGTGATGCTATATACACAGGGATTACAGTGAGGTATGGTCAGCATAGTAGTTCACTGGAGTAAGCAAGACAGTGGAGATAAGCATGTAAACCCTCCATTCTTAAAGATCACTCATGCATACACATTATCTAAAAGGCAATCAAGAGGCCCATGGCTAGAGGAGTCATTCAGCAAGGTTAATTTCTCTGCATGACTTGAAAGGCAGAGGTCCACAGGGAGTACTAAAGTTTCCAAAGGCAGGAACCCCATGCAGTGGTACCTCCTTGGGAGCGCTTCCTAACATCTTCTGTTGTGACTGTGTAACTTGCATGGAAATACCTGGTTTACTGTGCAGTAGGTGATGGTGAAAACAATAAAGCAGCAATTCAGCACAGAGTAAATCAAGGCAAAACTGATAAAAATCACCAAGGAAAAAGTGTAGATTGGTGAAAACTACCACCTGTGCCTACAGCAGAGGAAACAAATTACTCCTCCCAGTCACCTAGCAAAAATTAATAGTCATTAGCCGGGCGTAGTGGCGCACGCCTTTAATCCCAACACTCGGGAGGCTGAGGTAGGAGGAGCATTGTGAGTTCGAGGTGGGCTTGGGCTACAGCATGAGTGCAAGACCAGCCTGAACTATAGTGCGACCCTGCCTTGAAAAACTAGGGCTGGGAGTTTGGCTCAGTGGCTTAAGTGACTGCATGGTAGGCGCAAGCTTGTGAGTTCAAGCCCTGGTGCCACAAAAAAAGAAAAAAAAATTAATAGTCATTAACAAGAAAGAGTGGGAAACACTGTGTGAGAACATCTCAGCAACTGCCCCATCTGTGTTTAGAAATTATTTCAAATTCTTACTGTGATATGCTGTTCTTCAGCAAAAAGAAGGCAAACACTTTTTTCTTACAACAAGATGCCAAATCCTACTCTTCATATAAAGATAATTTTGAATACATTTACAAAGAACTTTATCTGTTTCACTTTATGACCCACAAAATATTTTAAAAGTTGCTACCTTTAAAAAAAAAAAGTTCCTTCTGACGTGAGAAACTGAAAGTGTAAATAAAGACCAAAATGTATAATGGATATTGGGAAATGGAAAGAAAATGTTCAAAGGGTAAGAGGAACAAGGGAGGGAGAAGGGGGAAAGGAATGAAGGGACAACAAAAAGAAAAAAAAAATAGAATCAAAGCTTTTGTAAATAAAGAGAAGAGGGTTGAAGGCAGGGGAGGGGAATGGGAAAAAAGCAGCAACATGTATCATATACAGGTACAGTCTCCCTATGATGAATGTTATCATGTATATCTAAAATGTACCAATAAAATGAAAAGTTAAAAAAAAAAGTTCTTGGAGTTGGGTGCGGTTATACATGTCTGTAATTTCAGCACTCTGGGAGGCTAAGGCAGGAGGATCACAAATTTGAGGCCAGCCTTGGCAACTTAGGGAGACGCCGTTTCAAAATAAAAAGAGGATGGTGATGTAGCTCATTGAGAAGACTTTGGGTTCAATTCCCAATACTGTAAAACTGCTGGAGCAGCAGAAACACTGCAATGACACCCAGGATTTGGAGGCAGATTTATTTTACATCAATGGTCACTGACCGGGAATCAATTGTCCCTCAAAATGTCAGGTCTCGACGGCTCAGGGTGAGAGGTCTTTATGGAGTCTGTAAGCAAGAAGAAGAGTCCTTGGCTGTTTTTGATTGGTTCTTACAATATGCATCATAACATACGATGCATCATGTGGCATCATGACCTTCTATGCACCACAGTGACCAGCTGTTTCTTTCTTTCTTTTTTTTGGTACTGGGGATCAAACTCATAGCGCCACACCTGCCAGGCAGGCACTTAAGCCACTGAGCTAAATCCCCGGCCCTATTTTTTGAGACAGTGTCTCACTATGCAGTTCAGGCCAGCCTTTAACTCACTTTGTAGCCCAGGCTGTTCTCAAACTCACAAGGAGCCTCCTGCCTCAGCCTCCTGAGTGCTGGGATTAAAGGCGTGTGCCACCACACCTGGCTTGACCAGCTGTTTCTAAGAAACAGAAGTAATTGGAACTGTAACAAGAACTGTTACCTGGGCAACTAACAGAAACTGACATATACTGGCTCGGGGGTGTGGGGCATTTTCTGCTACCAAACCAAACCAAACCAAATCAACAAAACATTTTGGCTTCTCATGTCAGTCATATTAGCCCTATTAAATGTAATATAATCAATAAGAACAGAAATTGAACAGTTCCAGAAAGTTAGCAAAGAATACGCTAGATAACATTCTGTTTTGGTGTTTTTTGGTACTGGGGATCGAACTCGTGACCTCGCACTTGCCAGGAAGGCACTTACGCCGCTCAGCTAAATCCCCAGCCCTGCTTTTTGTTTTCTGAGATGGGCTTGCTATGCAGTTCAGACTTGCCTTGAACTCGCTTATGTAGCCCAGGCTGGCCTCACACTCATGGCAATCCTCCCGCCTCTGCCTCCGGAGTGCTGGGACTACAGGCTTGCACCACCACGCCCAGTTTACATTTTGTCTTGATCTATTTCCAGGATAAAAATGGATAAAAATGTCTATTTCCTCTTTTCTGATGTGGTAGGGTAAGGAGGCAAGAAAGAACAGGGCAGTAAGGATAGTAAAGCAAACATCAAGGAATGTGGGGGCATAGATCAGAACTTGACAAGTATTTTAAAAAAGGCTGACAAGTTATGGAAGTGTGTACTTTAACAAAACTGAAGTTTCCATGTATTAAGCTTGTGAAATAAAAATAAAACCAATTTTCCTGTGCTAAATAGACATTATTACATGCAACTTCCTGTATGCTGCAAACTTAATCATATGTGAAGGATGTTTAAAAATCACTGACAAAACCTGGAAGAGATTATTTCCAGGCTCAATGCTAAGTAGATGCACAGAGTCAGAAGTATCAATTCTGTGAAACTCTTAGGCGGAAATAAATCACAGGAACCATTATAGAAGTCTGCAACTTGGGTGTGGGCCTGCGCCTGCAGTTCCCACTACTGGGGAAGCTGAGCTGGGAGGGCCACTAGAACCCAGGGTGTACGGTCAGCTCAGGCAACTCTGTGAGGCCCAGCTTGTAACTCTCTACTCAAACTCTACCTTTTTTCTTACAAAAAATATTTAAGACATAATGATTCACCTAGGTAAGAGTCATCTAGGTAAGGTAATGATTCACCAGAATCACCAGGTCTCCTCATACAGGAGACAGTTCAGAACATGGGTTGTCTGCTCAAATACAAAATACTGAAGAAGGTGCAGAGCACAAGAAAACTTGTGCTATGGACTAGAGAGCTAAGAGCGGAGGTAACAGACCACAGGATGATTTTTCAGTTTTGCACGTGGTTTTATTGCTCCCCTCAGATTTAAGGTCCCAGAAATAAGAAGGAATGACCCCTTCAGGAAGCATTACGCTGGAGGGCAGCCACGGCATGCATGCATGCAATCTCCTGCTGCACAGCCGGCACCATTGTGGGAAACCAAAACTAGTAGCAAGAGGCAACCTGCTTCTGGATAAGCTCTGTACCTTCAACTAGCAAATCCTGAGCCTCAGTGAGAACTGAATAAAGAGTACTCTATAAAAAGCAGGGAACCAGGTGTGGTGGCACATGCCTATAATCCCAGCAGTTGCCTATAATTGCAGCAGTCAGGAGGCTGAGGCAGGAGGATCATTGCAAGTTAGAGGCCAGCCTGGGCTACATAGTAAGTTTAAAACCAGTCTGAACTACATAGCAAGACCCTGTCTCCAAAAAGAAAAAGGGAACAGAGAATTAATCAGTTTTTTAAAATTTTATTTTTTTGCTAGATCTTTAAAAAAATACTTTGTGAAGTTCTCTGATTAGCACTGGCTAATTAGCAATGTGGCCTACTCTTTCTTGCAAAAGCTATGTTCCTAAAAAGCTTTATTCAGTATGTATGACAGTGCCAAACCACAAGACATTTTTCCAAGGCTATATATTTCTTAAAATCCATTCCCTTGCAGTCTAGATGCAAATAAATTTGAACCACTCTTTCACTGGAGGCATATCTTCCGAACTCAGTATGACTAGATTCTTAAATTTTGTTTATTTCTATGTGTTACAAAGCCATTGTATTTATACAGGGTTCCTTCAAGAATGAGGGAATCCTCTTTACTGATCTTGATTTAAATGTCTCTTGTCAAATTGGAGCATTTGCAAAGGAATAGTTCATCTAGTAGAAAATTACACAGAATCAACTCCTTTTCTTGAATATTCACTGCATATATGAAAAGAAGAGTGATATTTAAGATTCAGTATCAGGGGTAAAATACTATATCTGGTAAAGTTTAATAGCTCTTAATGGTTAATATGACTCTAATCCCCCAAACAGGATCTGTTCTTTACCATCTTCTAGATGAAACAGACCTTCCTTTTTTGCCCAAAGAAACATATCAAACACAAAAGGGTCAAAGGGAGTGAAAAGAAACCATCCAAGTGCTGAGCCATGGTAGTTTATGTCTGTGCAGCATTTATGTGAGTAAGGATTTTGAAAATCTGGAGTGTAAAGCTCTGAACAAGCAGCAAGACTGTTGATGCATGCACATCCTAGTAGGTGCAATACTCTGAATTCAGTGTGTCGAACAAGCACTTTGAATAAAACCTCTGACAGTACAATATGCTGCCTTCTAATATCAGATCTGTGTACACCAGCAAGACTTACTTATTGATTTCATCACAGAGTTCAAGGGAAGTTCTGTCAGGTGGAGCTATTAAAGTTTTTGTGCCCTTTTGCAGGACAGAAATGCAGTGTTTTGTTTTAAAGAGAAGCATGGCCAGATTTATTATGTTTGGCACCAGGAAAGGACAAATATGGCTTGAAAAGATGGGAAACACCCACCCAATAGGAATCTTTCTGACTGGATGTAGCTTTCAGAAATATTTTGCTATCCAAACTCCTGATTTAATTATATTTTTCCTGTTGAGGCAAAATTAATATTCAAAGAAATTATTAGTAAGAATCTAGTATTAAATTTTTATTATGTAGAAGGTTTTTTTAGTACCCAGAGCCTTTCCACTGAGCTAACGCCCAGCCCCTCTTCATTCTGTGACAGGGTCTTGCTAAAGTCACTAAATGGCCTTGGCTGAGCTTGAACGTGCGATCCTCTTAGCTCAGGCTTCCACAGTGCTGAGATTACAGGCCTGCCCCTGGCTCTGAGATAGGTCTCCCCCCACCCTCACCCCGCTGGGGATGAAACCAGCATCTCATAAATGCTAGGCAAGCACTCTACCACTGAGCCATGACCTCAGCTCTTTTTCAAATTGGAGAGAGAGTCTCCAAACTAGAACTACAACTTCTGATCCTCTGGCTTGTTGTGCCTGGCTAGCTGCTGAGAGCTGTTTACAACCTGCCCCTTGAGCAGAAAACCCAGTTCTACTCTGTATGGCACTTTTTTTTTTTTTTTTTTGTACCAGGGATCAAACTCACAACCACACGCCTGCCAGGCAGGCGCTTAAGCCACTGAGCTAAATCCCTGGCCCTGACCCAGTCCTACTCTGCATGCCAAACACAGGCAGGATGGCTCTTGGTGGAAATGGAGAACAAGTAGGAACAAAAGTTTAAAATTAATTTTTCATGGAATGTTAAATAAATCTATATGATAAACACACCTGATTCCATCTACTCCCTTCATTTCGTAGATGCATTCATTCGTTCATTTAAACAATTATTTATCAAGGGCCTTCTCCAGACACTGAGTTACATTTTAGGAATAAAAAGCAGTGAGCAAAACAAAAATATCTGCTCTTACAAGGCTTCAATCTGAGAAAGTAAAGGTCCCAAATAAGCTAGAAATGAGGCAGAGGCTCCTCTTCTAGCTCGCCGGCCTGCAGGGACGGCACTAACCTGTGAGCCCCAGGCTCCCGCCCTTCTCACAGCTGACGGGCAGATACACTTAGGACAAGGAGGCTCTTCAGGCATCAGCCAGGGCAGCTCGTAAGCATCTTACCTTAACTCGTAAGCATCTCTCTAGTTCTCTTGTGATGGTGATCCTCTGCCTGCCAGCCTGCCAGACCTCGTCAGATATAATACACTGAGAGTGCCATGCCTGTAATCCCAGCACTCGGGAGGCTGAGGCAGGAGGACTGCTATGAATTCAAGGCCAGCCTGAACTACACAGTGAGACCCTGTCTCAAAAAGTTAAAAACCAAACAAAAAACAAACAATACACCGAGAGTATTCAAACTCCATATGCCTAAATTCAAACAAGTTCCTTCCCTAAGTTTCCCATTTCTAGTAGTACACTCACCCCCATCCACCCACTTTTTTTGTTGGAGGGGGGTGTTGAGATAAGATGTAGTTTGGGCTGGCCTTGAACTCACTGTGTAGCCCAGGCTGGCCTGAAACTCAAGAGAGATTTTCCTGCCTCAGTCTCCCAAGTGCTGGAATTACAGGTATGCATCACCATGCCCAGTCCTAAGGGTCTTAAAGATACAAAACCCTATACCTCTAGGGCCTGTAAGCCTATAAATTGAGCCTGTGCTTTTCTTTCCACAGACCACCATTCTTAAGGAAGCAACAGAATTAAGTGGGCTGATTTTCCCTAAAATTCAACCACATGCAAACTGTTGCATTCTAACCTACCCCATCAAATGGTAGCCTGACAACAGTAGGAATACATATCCTAGATCACCCACCTTGAGGAGACACCGAGACCACATACAAACCCCAAGCCATAATATACTCTGACCATAACCTGCCACCATGAGGTCTTGCACTCCTTTCTCTTTACTATGCTTTCTAACTTCTGCTTGGTAAACCTTTCCATGCATTTTCTTCATAAGTGTATTTTTATTATAAAGTAGTAAAACTTTTTTATATAGCCAGACATAGTGGTACAATGCGTATAATTCCAGCACTCGGGAGGCTGAGGCAGGAGGTTTGCTGCAAGTTTGAGGGCAGCCTGGGCTACGTAAGTGAGTTCAAGGCCAATCTGAACTACATAGTGAGACCCTGTCTCAAAAAACCAAAACAAACAAATAAATGAATGAATAAAAAAAACTTTAATATAGAATATTTCAGCAAATTATTACAATACTACCACTTTCGAATTTATTTTATATTTTGATTTCTTCACAACACAAATCATAAAATATTTTAAGTTTCTGTAAGTTTTCCTAAGTATTATTTTTAGGGACTACATAATATTCTTTTGGCTAAATGCTTTATGATTCACCTTAGTGTAACCCAATTTATTCAGTAAAGTATTGGAGGTGGATCCACAGTTAATCCTTTACAAAGGAGTAAGTGGATCACTTCTAAACATTAGTTCTGACACTGCAACAATCTTATGGACATAACCTATATTTTAGGGTGTTTCTTCTTTTTATTTTTTGCTTTGTAAGGCAGGATCTCCCTATATATTCCAGGGTGGCCTTGAACTCACAGTGATGCTCCTGCCTCAGCCTCTTGAGTGCTGAAAATACAGGTGTATACCACCATGCCCAGCTAGGGCGCTTCATTATGACTGACTCCAAGAAGTAAGATATTCAGAAATGATAGTAACTTTATTAGATTATTTTCTAGATAATCTGTACCAACTTGCAAATGCAAAAGCAATGTCACTTGGGAGGCTTATGAAGGAGGATTGTTGCAAATTTGAGACCACCCTAAGCTACAAAGTGAGCTCAACACCAGCTTGAACTATATAGCAAGACCCTGCCTCAAAAAAGACAACAACAACAACAACAACAAAAAAAGGGAATGTGTAAGAGTGCCAATTTAACTGTGTCCTCACCTGCACTGGGCCTTTAAGAAGAGACAGTTATCTTTTATTGTCAAATCAGAAAGTCTGTCATTTTAAATCTTAAGACAACTACATTTTGGTGGTTGGAGGGGTGGCGGCTGGTAACCAAACCCTGGGTCCTGGGCTTGCTAGGCAAATGCTCTACCACTGAGCTATACCCAGCCCCTTCAGTCAGACAGACAGACAGATAGGCAGACAGACTCTCTCTCTCTGACACATAACTTTCCTTGCTTTACATATTTTTCTGACTCATCAAATCACACATTTTGCCAAGAGTGTATACTTACTGGCGAGTAAGCTATATCTGTGGGTATACTTCATTGTACATATGCATGTGCATATACTTCTGTATGCTATTCTTTTTCTTTTTGAGACAGGGTCTATGTAGTGCAGGCTGGGCCTGAACTTGTAGCAATCCTTTTGCCTCTGCCTTCTGAGTGCTGGGATTATAGGGGTGCACCACCACATCCACCCTATATGCTACTGTATTCTTAACCTATACGCTTGCACGTGTGGGTTGACAAGATCATGCATGTTTTTATATATATATATATTTTTTTTGCATTTTTATATTTTCTTATATGAAAGTCTGTTAAAAAATAAGGTCAGGAAAAGGGAATAAGCTAATTTGATATGTGATAATGATTATGGAGGCATGTATAACCTGTTTATTATCTTTTTGTCTACTTATCTATTGGGTCTTCATTTTTCTCCTAGCAATACAGACGACACACCAAGATAAAGCTCCTTTGTCATTAATTGCATCCCAATCAGTTACACCCCCCACTCCCCCTCCCCCCCCAGTGCTAGGGACTGTAGCCATGGGCTAGAGCATGACAGGCAAGTGCTCTGACACAGTTAAACCCCAGGTCTGGTGCTTTCTTTGAAATGTTATCAAATTTGAATTTTTCTTGTGTGTGTGTGTTAGCCTCCAGAGTCGTTAGGCTAAGAGATGTCTCTCGTTTAGACTGCTAGTTTTCCAAACAACTAACACTGGACAAATGACAAAACAGTCTTACTGCAGGTCCACTTTGATCTTGGCTAGTTCTAGAATTAACTTAGATACAGTGACAAGGGATAGTGTGGAAGTTCCAGCTCACATTATCAAGGGTGCTGGAAATTCAAATTACCTACCCTTTTTAAGGAGCAAGAAAAAGCCAGCAGTGGCATGAGCTACAGACTGCAGGAATACAGATGAGACCCAAAGTGGGCTATCTGGTATACCTCGCACATACACTCATCCTTGGGCCTGTGGCAGGCTGCCTCAGATCCTACCCCATAGCTAGTTCCACTCTTTTAGCTAACACACTTCTCTATCTCCATGCAATTACACATGCCTTGAGGGTTGCTAGACTATCTTACCAAACCAGTGAGAAATGACTAGCCTGTTCCTTTCACTTCTGTATATCCAATAACACAAAGAAGCTGGAGAATTTGGTTTACCATTAGCTATGAAGAGAAGGAATGTCTGAAACAATGAAGGACCAAAACGTACCTGATTTCGAAGAGGCTGTGGTTGTGATGGCCGATCCCTGTGTGTGTGGCTTTCTCGAGTTATTGCAGATGCACCCGAATCTACATGAACTGACCCTAC
>RJWM01018766.1:0-40384 GCA_004363535.1 Dasyprocta punctata
CCAGGCTTGTGCCACTAAGCTATATCTCCAGATGTTGGCAGGTTTTTAATTACATCTTTGATTTCATTCATTGATTTTGGTTTATTTTGGATTTTTATATCTTCTTGATTCTGCTTTCATAATTCATATGTAACTAGTAATCTGTCCATTTCTTCTGCATTTTCCATCTTTCTAGACTACAAGTTTTCAAAGTAGATATAGATGATCTCAGTTTCTCCAGGGTCCATTGTGATTTCACACTTTTCATTTCTAATTACATGAATTTGATTCCTTTCTTTCTTTCTTTTTTTCTTTTTTCTTTTTTTTTTTTTTTTTTTTTTTGTTGTGTGGTGTTTTTTTTTTTTTTTTTTTTTTTTTTTTTTTTTTTTTTTTTTTTTTTTTTTTTTTTTTTTTTTTTTTTTTTTTTTTTTTTTTTTTTTTTTTTTTTTTTTTGAGATGGTTGGGTAGAGTTTTGCTGATTTTATTTGATCTTTTGAAGAACCAACTCCTGATTCACTGATTTTTTGTGTTGATTTTTAATCTCCAATGCATTAATCTCTGCTCTGATCTTTATAATTTTCTCAGTTTTATGAGCTTTTGGCTTAGCCTGCTCTTCTTTTTTTAGAAGTTTGAGGTTCACCATTAAGTTGTTTATATGCATTTTCTGTTTTCCTGATATGGGTGCAGCTATGAAGTATGTATATTCTGATATGTATTCTGATGCTGGAACACTCTGTAGATAGTTACTAAGTCCATTTCATGAAAAGTTTGCCTCAATTCTGAAATTTCATTGTTGACTTTTTGTCTAGTTGATCTGTCTTTTTGTGACAGTGGGGTATTGAGATTCCCCAATATGTGTGTATTTGATTTTTCGTGTCAGTTAATATTCATTTTATGTAGTTGGGTGCACTGTTATTAGTTGCATACATATTTATTATTGTTATCTCTTCTTCATGTATCATGCCCTTTACAAGGATGTAGTGACCTTTTATGTCTCTCTTAATCAATCTTAGCTTGAAATACACCTTATCTGAAAATAGAATAGCTATTCCTGCTTTTTTCTGAGTTCACATCCCATGGAGTATTGTTTTCCATCCTTTGACTTTCAGTCTATGATTTTCTTTTTAAATTAAATCTTTTTCTTGTATGTAGCATATTGTTGGATCTTGCTTCTTGATCCATTCTGCAAACCTGTGTCTTTTTATTGGTGAATTGAGACCATTGACATTGATGGTTGTAAATGATATGCAGTGACTGATCCTTGTCATATTATTTTCCTGTTGTTGGCTCCTGTCCCCTTTTTTTCCTTCCTGCTGTTTGCCTTGCCTTGCCCAGTTGATTTTTTCTGTTGTGGTTCATGGAGTTGTAGTTCTTGTTATCTCTTTCTAGAATGTCATGTAAAACTTTTTGAAGTGCTAGTTTGGTGGCCATAAATTTCCTCAGACACTCTTTGTCATGGAAATATATTATTTTTCCATCAGTCTTGAAAGATAGTTTTGTAGGGTACATCAACCTGGGTTGAAGATGGTTTTCCTTTAGAACTTGAAATATTTTACTCCAAGCTCTCCTTAACTTGAAGGTTCACACTGAGAAATCAGCTGTGATTCTTATGGGCTTTTCTTTATAGGTGATTTGTTTCTTTTCCCTAACAGCTTTTAAGATCCCATTCTTGTGTTGAAATACTGGAATCTTGATTATGATATGCCTGGCTGTATATATTTTTGATAATGGCTAATTGGAGTTCTAAATGCCTCAATTATCTGTATGACAAACTTTTTTTCCTACCAGGGAAGTTTTCTGCAATAAAGTCTGTGAACATTTTTATATCATTTGTACTATCTCCTGCTTTTTCATTGACTTCAGTCAATCTGAAGTTATTCTTCTTTGCCTCAACCAGCAGCTGCTGCATTGATTCTCATGGTCTCTTGTTATTTTTAAGAAATATTTCATGACTGCTAATTGCAAGCCTGTCTTTATATGTGAGATCCTGTCCTCACATTAATCTGCTATCAATACTTTCAGTGGAATTTTTATTATCTTGGATAGCTGCTTGAATCTGCCTTATGGATACAATTTCTTCCCTATGCTGAGCATTCATAGCTTCCATAATTTTCTTAAGCTCCTCTACTTTTTTTTGCCTGTATCTGCTTCAGTGTCACTAAGCATGATTTTCATTGTGGGCACCATCTCTACATTTACCTGAGAAATTTTTCTGATTTGAATTTTTGTAGAGACTCATTCGATTTCTTTGTTTTTATCACTTCAGATAGTCCACAAAGGAGGCTTTCAGATTGTCCCACTTCATTTTCCCCTGAATTTGCCCTTTTTGAACTGTATGTCTGAGATTGCATCTTGTTTAAATGTCTTCTCATTTTCTTTTCTTTTTTTTTAGTTTAATTCCTGGGTTGATGCTTGTAAATTGCCTATTATGGGTTGCTTTATTCATAGTATTTAGGACCCTTAGGAAATGACTACTTCTCTGAGGTATCTTCCAGGTGTAGGTGGTTTTTGAATTTTGAGTCTGTTACAAGATCCTACAATTTCAGTTTGTTGGGGATGAGAAGTTGCTGCCTGTTTGGCCCAGCCTCTGTTCTTCGGCACTGTGACACAGTATCTTCTATGGGCCTTTGTCAATCTCAGTCTTGCAATACCAGGAAGAATAGCTATTTAGAGCAATTAGGTCATTTTTGGCTAAGGTGGTAGCATCTACAATAATGGTAGCATCAAACACAGCCTAGAAAATGAGAAGCTGAGATAACCATTAATTTGCCTCCTTTTAACTGTATGAAATGGGTTTATGGTTATATAACAAAATCTGAAACAGACCAGAAAATTATATGCAATATATAAATCCTTAATATGTCAATTTTATCCTCAGGGTTGAAAATTTAAAATGGGCTAGGGGAAAAATAGAGAGGTAGAAGAAGAGAAAGAGATTAAAAGTAAGGCTAAGTAAGGCTACAGGACAAAGGTGGATCCCACTAACTTTGGGAAACTTTTTCAGAAGACTAGAAAAAAAGATAGAAGAAAAAGATAAAAAGAACAGAACAGAACAACAACCACAAAGAGAGTAGAAACCACATTCGTACTCATATACAAACAAGATCAAGCAATGGAAAAAAACTAAAACAAAAAACAAAACAAAACAAACCAATAAACACACAAAACCACCACCACAACAAGAAAAAACAAACAAGAAAGAGAGAGAGAAAAGACCACTTTCAAGTTTCTGTCTGCTGTCACCGATAGACATCATGTGGAGACAGAGTCCCAATTTTTGTTGATTTATTCCAGCAAGCCAGCAATAGCTTTTTAACAGGGTAGTGGATAATCTCAGTGAATCTACACCTTCTGGCTGAGGCTAGACTCATTCGGCCAGCAGCGGTCAGTGCACCTTTTGTGGGTCCAAGCCCAGCTGGGAGCTGTGAGATGGAGCCAGCAGCCATCCTGAGTTCTGAGCTCAGCTGGCCTGTCTCCAAGATGACTTCCAGCTAATTGCTTTCTCACTCAGAATGACTGAGCCCTCAGCACTTGCCACTAGCTAGTGCAGTCTTTCATGTCCACTGCTCCCCTCTACTGTTGTGTCTCTCTGTGGAGGCCTCTGGGGTCACCAGAAGTCACTGTGTGCCCACAGGATTGAATTGCTTCTCTCATACAATGAGCCCTGTCTCAAGGAGAAGGTACTGCTGGCTACCTCCTTTTTCTTTGTTGACATTTATCTCTTCACTCTCCTTGTGAGCTTCAGTTCACACTTCAGATCCTTCCTGGGTCCAGGGGACACCACTTCCCTCCTTCTTTTCTTCCTCATCTTGATATATTCCAGCATCTGAATGGCAATACACAGGATCTTTCTCTGTTTCTACCACTCTGCCATCCTGGTGCCTCTCCTTATTTTAAAATTTTAAATCATTAATGAATAACTTTAAGAAAGTATCTGTTAGTGCCTATTAAAATGTTATCAACATGGGTTTACCTATTGATGTGATTCATTACAGACTTTAGTTGCTTTATTTTAAACTACTGTCCCTTTACATATGTGAATAGGCTATATGAACTGCAATACCTGCTAGAGAATATGTCCTTATAATTTATTGTTCTTGTTGGCTGACTAAGCAAGTCCTTGAGAGCACACTCTCAACTACCTTTTGCCTTCAGAACCCAGTTCTTTAATAAAACTATTTGTTTCCTCATTCTTGGTACCATATACTTTCTCTCAATCTCTTTAAGAATGCTCTATATATCAGCAACCCTGCCCAACTGAAGAAAACTTTTGCACACAGAGACCAAGTGAAATACACACTATAGCAAGAAGTAACACCTCTCAGCAGTTTGTGAGAGTGCAAGACAGCAGCAGTGAGATGGGAGTGATAATACATATATTAAATAGTCTTTGGTACTTAATATCAGATAAATGATGTTCAGATGTTCAGACTAATACTTACAGAGCATGTGCTTTGATGCTAGCAAAACAAATTAGCCAGTAGTTAAATAATGTTGAAAATTTCCCAAGGGGAAGATACCTGCAAGCATCAATTCTGACTGTAAGTCAAAAAAATCTATGGAGCCTTTATGTACACATGCTGGCCCAGCACTCCTTTACCTCTTGAGTAAATCCGAAGTGAAGACTCTGTGCCTGTCTTTTCAGTAAGCTACTAGTGCAATTCTGATGCTGAGTTGACATATAAAATTTTGCAATCCTGAGGATCAGATGAGCTAGGGGAAATAATTCTTTTTCCCCCAAACAAGGATTAACAAAAAGAAATCCTAAATGTACTAGATCTTTACTTGTAGCCAGTTAATCAATTTATGCATTGATTAACACCGATAGACCATTTTGCCAAGGATTAATTATCTTGATGCAATTCCCAGAGTTACTCTGTAATGGGTAAAATTACATCTTAGGTAAAACAGGGATTAAAGACTCCCTGTGGGTGTTATCTGTCTTGCCTGTCTGCCTCTGCTAGCATGAAGCAGGACAACTGACACAATGTATGCTTAGTTTGACAAAGAAGTCATTTTCTTGAGAGAAATGTTTTGAATTACTTATCCAAGGAAAATTGATATTTAGAAGACCCAGAAACAGCAATGCAAGGTAATTTGGAGATTATTTAGAGTAAAATAACCTCAATGTGAAGCTCATATGTTTTGATGCACAGTTATTCAAATAAGAGGTATCTAACCACTGAAAAGCAGCTAAATCTAAACCACATGAGTGGGCTGCAATAGACCACTCTGATCCCAGAGTCATCAGAAGACATTGTTGGCCTTTGTTGAAAAATCAAAAGGAGAGGGAGGCATTGTCCGGGCAACAATTTGAGGAAGAGAGTTGTCTATTCATCTGTAGAAGAGAAGAGAAGCTTTCTCTATGAGCACTATAATAAAAAACGTGTGTGTAGATGTTAAAGACGATAGCATACAAGAAGAAAAGACACTACTTTTCTCAGACAAGCCATCATACCTGGAAAACAAATCACAGTGACTAAAGAATTGATACAGAGCATACTGGTACCATGGGCAACTGAACTTGTTATGTGTTGACAAACAATATATCAATCAAAAACTAATCCTGAAGGTGGGATATTTTATGTGATTTACTACTGGCCTAATTTTTCCTTTTGATCAACAGATGCGCAGAATTTTGTTTATTATTGTGCATCATCAAGTTTGTCTTTTTTTTCCCCTCTGCTCTACTGTGTGACTCTAAAAATTACATTTGCCAGACTGTAAAGTTAGCTGGATTCCTAGTTATTTCTCCCAATAGAATACACTATAAGCCAGATTGGCTGGAGTGAATAAGGAAAGGGACTTCTTTCTTAGTTTGTCCTGCTTCTGTAAGCTTGGTTCCAGCAGTCAGCTCCTTCAGCATTTCCATAAGTGGCTTTGACTCCCCGCAGAGTCCTAGCCATAGATAGAGATGCCTCCTCCTCAGAGAGCCGAGTGACAGGTTCTGAGAGCTTCACCTCATGTTTCTTGTTGCACCCCTTCTTAAAGGTAGCATTTGCTTCCTGAATTTACTATCATCACACCAATTCAGTGTTTTCCTTTTGTCTTCCAAGTCTTCCAATGCCTTTATACCTAATTTCCTGTATCAATAGCCCTATTTGAAATGCTTAGCATATATTTTTCTCCCTAAGTGGACCATGCCCAACAGAAGACACGTATTCAAAAGGAAAGAATGTACATTCAAGAAAAATGTAAATGTATTATTGTGCTTTTGTTTGTATCTGCTTTGTTCAAGTAAAATGAATTTACTGAATTTATCTGTTCAGGGATGACTGTTGTTTAAAGATTGATTATATAATTCATATATACAAGTAAAATCTAATATTAAAATGCATTAAAAAGTATAAAGGATTACATAAGTGTAATATGCTATAATTTCTTGTTATTTATTTGATCAGTTCTTTTATTTTAGCGAGGCACTGATCTTCTCAACTACTATCTCTATTTCTAAGTCATTAACCAAAATCTAGCCCATGCTTTTCAGTATCAACATATCCAGATCACACTGTCTAAGCCCTCTTTTCCTCACATTTCAAGCCCACAGCCTTCTGGTACTCATGTACCCTAGCAGCAGTGGTTAAGTGATAATTGTACTATATTCCTATGTAGTAAGACCCTGTGTGAGCCAATCACCAACACGATGGGTTGACTTGGCATAATTCATTGTAAATTATCAAGCTTTACCTCCAGAAATTTCAATAGGGTCCCAGGATTAACTCATAAAACAAATTTCTTAAGGTCCATGGTGGACTTAGTTTGAATGTATCCCATAATTTTGAGCCCATGCTGAGTAATGGAACTCTGTTTAGTGTTCAGGTATAATATCAAGAGCTGAGAGCTAAACTTTTTCTGCATCTAAATCACATTCTTAACTCAGAGACATTGATTTGCACAGTAGAATTTTTCCTTCTTTCCATACTTGTCCATTCAGACTACTACAAGCCTCTCCAATACTTGTAACCTCTAGGTTTTTTTTTCAACTACTAAATGTAGAAGTAACTTCCATCCTACTGTGACTCTTTTCCCAAGATCTATTTAAAATCTTTAAACAAATGGGCACTATTATACTCAGTCCTATGTAAGAAATATCATTTAAAGGAAAAATGCACATTTGGAAACTAAATGTTCTTACTGATACTGAGAAAGGCTTCTTCTAGCAGCTGGAAGCACAACATTTACATTGTAGCTTCACTTTACAGAAAAAGTGATGCTTTCTGAAAACACGATGTTATTTTTGAGGCAGTGTCAAAAGTCTGCATGGTAGCTATGAGTTTCCAATTAAGTTCTCTGATTTTCCTGAGACAGTTATAATTATATAATTTTAATTATAATTATAATATATTCAGCTGACAATCACCCCAAGTGCATGTGTGTGGGAGTGGGAAAAATTTTACCCAAAGCAATAACAAATATAAAATCTGCCTATTTCTTAGGAAGCCAGGAAAAAAGAGATAAATTATCACGAATGTCTTTCGTAAATGAAAGATACATTATTTGTTTGTTTGTTTGTTTATACTGGGACTGAACTCACAATCTCGTGTTTGCCAGATAGGTAGTTGTGCCACTGAGCTATATCCCCAGTCCTGAAAGGTACATTTTAAAGACTTTGTGTTGATACTTTTTACTCGATAAGCTATTAATATAAATCAGAAGAAGCTAATACATATGTGTATGTGTTTGTGTGTGTGTGTTTGTGTGTGTGTCTCCAAAGATCTTCTTCCATATGTGTTACTTCAGGAGCTGAAACTATCTTGCCTGTTTGCTAAAATAACTTTCATGGCTCCCATATTTTTCCTAAATGCTTACTTTCATCCACTCTTCACATAATAACTTCTTTATTATCTAAAATCCAAATACTATATTATTTTAAATTTTTTTACTCTTCCATTAATACAAAGAGCTTAAAATTAAGTTGTACTCAGTGTAACCCAGGCAGGAGAGAAGAGGAAAGAGATCCACACACCCCACTCCCTCGCAGCCTGTGCCAGCCAAGTCCTCACACGACCCACATAAGAGAGGAGGAGAGCAGCCAAACTACCAAATCCTAGCCATCTCTCCACCTGGATTTTCTTCAGCACAGCTGAATTCTACAAGATTTCAAGGAAGATCTAACACTATAATTCTCCAAACTCTTTAATAAAACTGAAAGGGAAGCATACTTTCAAAATCTTTCTTGGAATTTAACATTATCCTGATCACAAAACCAAATAGGAATCTAACCAAAACAAAAGCAAAAATAAAAAAAGCTACAGGCCAATCTCTCAAATGAACACAGATGCAGAAGGTCTCAGCAAGATATTGACAAATAGAATGCAGCAAATCATTAAAAAGATCATTTATCATGACCTCATGACCAAGTATTTTTCATCCCAGGGATCCAAGGATGGTTCAACATACACTCATCACATAAACAAAAGGAAGAATAAAAATCACATGATCATCTCAATAAACACAGAAAAGATCTTGAGAAAATCCAGCATCCATTCATGATAAATCTTTGATGAAAATGAGTATAGAAGGATCTTATTTCATTCTGGTAAAAGCCATAAATGTACAACCTGCTGCCAACATCATATTAAATATATATATATATAGAGAGAGAGAGAGAGAGACAGAGAGAGAGAGACAGAGAGAGAGAGAGACAGAGAGACAGAGAGACAGAGACAGAGAGAGACAGAGAGAGAGAGAGAGACAGAGAGAGAGAGAGCAAAATGGAAGATAGATAAATAGGAAATAAGACAAATTCAAATAATTCCCCAAATTACCTATTCCATTGGTTGAAAAATATTTTAATATATATGCTAATTCATTTCAATTATACTACTAGTTTATCTTAGTTCATTAAAAAGGTTTTATGTTATTAGCTTTTTGTTTCTTCTCTGCAAATCTTTTTGTCTATGTCTTATACTCTCAGTAACTTCTTTTAAGAACATGATATACAGTGCGTTAACTATTGTCATTCTCATTTTTATTAGATTTTGTTTTATTTTTTCATAGAAAAGTGCTTTTGTGTGTTTTCATATTAAAATAAAAAATTAAGCTATCACTTATTTTAAAATACATGATAGTCTAGATACAAGTCTATTTTCTTTTTTTTTTTTTAAGAGTAGGAAGAATTTATTGAGAAAAAGAAAAGCTCTGTCTCAGTGGAACAGTAGGGGTCCCAGAAAGAAGTGGGTTACCCCACAAGTCTACTTTGTTATCTGTATAATTATCTTTGCCCAGTTGGAAGACAGATGAGAATAGTGTTGACAACATATATAAGTTAACTTAATTTGGATAGCTCAGAACAAAGATAGCATGATACCAGCTGAAGGAATTTCTATACTGAAGAATGGAGGTTTATATACATAACCATTGCAATGTGTGTAATTGAGATAGTCACAGAACAAAGCAGTGGGTCAAAGTAAGGAATTAGAGAGTGCCTCATTTCAGTGGGCAGGCATGGGTTAAGCCATGACATCACTTCATTTTTAAGAGGCATTTTAGATACCTACATTATTCTTCCTGAGCTACCTAGATCAAAGCAGACCTCTAAAAAAGCTGGGATTGAGCAGAGGTTTCTAATAAATTAAAATCAAAACTATTCTAAAATGAAACAATTCCCTCTGCTCTTCCTATATTCCTGGGCCACTGGAGGCTGCTTTCTTTTCATGTGTTTCTTGTTTTTCTTCTTTATTAATGTCATATCCTTGCTAAAAATGTTCAGTGGTACCACAAAGCCTGAACTTTCTAAATCAGACCCCCAATCTTTTTCCTCCCATATTTCCAATCTGATTTACTCCCCTGTAAGGCCTCTCTACTCACTAGATGTAATCACTATGCCTAAAATGTGATTTTCACTTACCTGCCTTTTCTTGCTCCTTGTAGTCTTTTATTTAAGAAGATAAGTAAGTGTGAAGAAGTTGCTGAAAACAAATTTAACAAGAAAAAAGACATTTGTTGAGTGCTTATTCTGTACCAGACCACTATACTAAGTACTATCCACAATAGTTCTTTGAAGTTAATGAAACTGTTATGCTCGTTTACAAATAAGTAATCAGAGAAATGAGAACTTCATAATGTTCGCAAGATCACACAGAATAATAAAGCATGTGCATAGAATTTATACATTTATTCAACAAACACATAAAGAGGTATTTACCATGTGCCTCCTGTGTAAAATTATCTTCTAGCAATATGCTACCCATGGCTGGACTAACCCTAAATTTCAGTCAAAATGGCCGACTGCTCATTTTATAACATTTTCTTTTCTGTTGCTATATTGACCTACCTATAAAATCCACTTCTTTCTTGGTTCCCATCTCATGTTTTTCTTCACGATTCCATTGAAAACACCTCCTCTAGGAAGCCTCCCTCCTTTATTACAGCACAGGGCTGTTTCTCCAGTCCGGCTGACAAATACCCGTGTTACTTTTTCCTCATTCCAGCATATCTGTCAAAAAAGTATGGACTGCTTCCTGGTAGGAATTATATCATATATTCACTTGTTTCACCCACAAAGCCTGGCAGTATCAGGCTCCTGCATGTTTCTGCTAAGTTTGAGAGTAGTGGTCACTTCTATTCAGGCGATATTTATGGAAATTTTCTACAAATATATTTCTCAGCTGCTTAAAGGTGCTCTCCCACTTTAGGCTGCACCTCTTAATATTTAGGGATGTTAGTATTTTTTAAATTAATTATAAAATGTGAATCACTAAAGATACCGGAAAGTTATTCCGAAGTTTCTATGGTTTAAATGAGTGTTCCTGGAAGGCCCATGTGTTAAAATGACCCTTACTGAATCTGGTATGGGGTGAAGTTTGGACCCGTCAGATGATCCTTATATCACTGAGGGCTTTAAGACTCTGTTCATCACTTTGTTTTCTTTTTCTCTTTCTCTGTTTTCTGATTCCTGATATTAGCATCAACCCGACTCACACTTCCAATTCAGTGTGCCAAACTTGACAGAGATCCAAACCAATGGGGCTACTGAATCTTGGTCTTGAGTCTCCAGAACAAGGGGCCAAAATAGACCCATCTTTATTTCATAAGGAGGTTGTATCAGTTATTTCGTTACGGTTATGACACAAAGCTGATTGATACAAAAGGAATGTTTCAAAAGATTGAGAACCCTGCACCTAGAGCATTTTTTCCTCTTCATTATCTCAAGTGAAGAAACTAGAAGGAATGAAAGCATTATTTTGTTTTTGTGTCTAAATTATTTTAATGGAATATTCTAAAGAATGACAATTTCAATGACTCTAAAGTAGAATATTTATTTTACTATTGTTATTCTTACAGTGGGCAGTCATCCCTTGAAAATGTGGTCTACTTCTCGTTAAATTGATTTCAAAGGTACCACTGTTTCTTTTAATTATAAATTTCCATCTACTTCCTAAATTCTTTTATTTGGCTTAAATTATTCCTATTTTCTGACAAGTCTGTAATCTCTTGTAAGCCTGTCAGTGAAATTTAGTGACACCTTCTCAGAATGTCACATGCCCACAGCCTCAACACTCCTGTTGAACTTGCACCAAGCTGCTCCTTCTCTGAGTTGTGTTAGATCCTGCCACTTAAATTTCTTCTCCAGGCTGCAGACAGCAAACTCCACTAAATGCCTCTGACTTTCCTCTCCAGGATTTCAGGTCAATTGTATTCAGGAGTGGCAGGATTTTCCCTCTCCTTCTCAACAGCCAGGGTCATATCCTGAAAGATTGGCAGTCTGAGCAAGGAGCAGATGGTGTCTCCCTGTGGCTGATGGAGAGGTATGATGAACAACTGCAATAAACCAGGAGGCAGCTGTGGTTCAGAAAGAACCTTGGCCTCACAGCTGCAAGGGCTGTATATGCTTCTTATTTCTGCTCTTGGCATGAGTACGACCATGGCCCAGTCAACACTCTATCAGAGCCCTTATGAAATAAACATGAACTCACCAATGTGGCAAGATTAATGTGGTAAGCACATAGATAATGGGTAAAAAAATGTGATTGAAAAAGTATGCAGGAAAATTATAAACTTGACTTCATAAGATGGTGGTTCCCAAGTTCTTCCTTTCAATTTACCATTAAAATAAAACTAGGTCGTCTTCCCTTACAGAAGACAATTGGGATTAATTAAAACCATTCAGAAGTCAAACCACTCAGGGCAGCTGAAACTTTCAGAGCCACTAAGGTTTTGTGAACAGTTAGAGCCAAAGAAATGAGCCAAAATTAATAAAATATGCAAGAAAAATGGTTTAACTCTTTAGACAACAGGTTTTACACATTTTCTCTTCATTTGTCCCTCGTTGCAGTTATGCCCTGAAGAGGTAAGGACGTAGATAGGCACAGATCGGCCTGTCGCAGCAAACACAAACATTAATAATTCACTACTACTGTTAAGTGAATGTCAATATTATTTCTGCAAGCTATTTTATAACTTCCACAATACATTTTTATTCATCGTTTCTGTTCTTGGGAGTCATTTTATAATGGTGTATGTGGAAAAACCGTGTCCCAGGTGATTCCCAGCATCAGAAATTCTGAAATCACTAGAACACTGACTGGAAGCCCTATGTTCAGCCTTCTCTCACCCCATGGACCCCATTCTTCCTGCTACTGTTTAAATGTCACAGACAACTTTCCTTTGATATCTCAGCATTCCAAAACTGGTCACTGGCCAAGGGCATTGCCTTCTGGATGCTGATCTAGACTGCATATCATGCCCATCTGTGGACAAAGTTTCCCCCAAGCACTAGAGCTTGTGTGAAGGTAGCATCATTCTCTGAAGTACAATTGGGAAATGGTGGCACACCAGAAAGTACATTACAAAAGTGCAATTACATCTTTTTTTTCTATTTTCTAAAGTAGTTATGAAAATGCTCAAACCAGGAGAACTGCGCTAAGTATATCATCTTAATTCTAGTCATATTCATGTACTGAAAAGCAATTACTTAAAAGTATTCACTTACTGTAAAATGCCTGTAGTTTATTAATTGGTCCTACCTGATGAGTACTTTAGGTTGATTTAAGCAATTTTATGCTGCCTAAATGTCTCATGATCAATGTTCTCAGAAAGAGGGTTTATGAAGGTAAATAAGATAGACACTTGCTTACATAGGCTGAAAGGGATGATAAAAAATGAAAATAATTATAAATCAAACCAGGAAAAGTATACAATAAAAGTGATAATGTGTTTTAAAATTCTGAGTAAATCTCACTTAAGGATGGGGAGTTGCAGGAATTGTCAGTAGAGCAGTTTTTTAAGGTGAGTAGTTTTTGAAGAGTGAGTAAGATTGTGGCCCACTGAAATAGAAAAGAATCCATCTGTTTATTAATGAATGCTTTTTGAGCACTAGAATGCATCTGAGAATTATGAATACAGCCACAAACAAGACACAAAGAGTTATTTTCCCAAATAGAGTATTGAGCTACTGAAAAAGACAATAAATACACAATTGCAATAAAATATGACAGAGAAGCTCGTCGTGTTTTGATGACATGAGGAGAGACATCTATTTTAGAACATCAGGAAGGACCTATTTGAGTAACTAACAATTAAGCTAAAATCTGAAGATTAATTAGATGTCTCAGGTAGTTGAGGAGAGCAAGGCAAACTGTTACGGACAAAAGAAATAGTGTCTGCAAACATCTGCAAATAAAAGAGAATATTTGATTTTCAGGAACCAATTAAATAGAGTGGCAAACTCAAGAGCATGAAGAGTACCAAGAGATGTGACTGGAGCCTGACCTCACATGGATTTATGAATTCTAGAAGGCAAGAGCCACTGAGAATCCAACAGAGATGTAACATGGCTGGGTATTTTGGAAGAAGCGTTCTAATTCTGGGAAGTCAAGAGATCAGATAGATGCATGAAGCCATGCTGGATCTAGATAACAAATAATGATGGACAGGACCAGGATATTAGCAGTGGTTTGGCAAGAAATGATTTCGTTTTGGAGATGTGTAAACATTTAAAAAATAGTGGTAATTAGTAGAATTGGGGTGGGGGAACACATAGAGAAGTATCAAACACAAGCCAGGTTCCTAGCGAAATGGAGAAAATTGGTAAAAAGACAAACACTGGGGTGGTTATGGTTTGGATATGGCTTTTCCTTACCACAACTCAATGAAATTTGATTCACAAATGTAGCTATGTTGAGAGGTGGTGAGACCTAATAAAAGATAAGTAAATCAGAGGGCACTATCCTTGGAAAGAATTAATGCCCCTTTCTTTTCAAGGGAGTGGTTTAGGTCTCATGGGACTGGATTCATTATCAAGACAGCAAATTGTTTTGAACATGGTTACCTTGGTGCTTTAGCCTTTCACAGGTACCCATTTCCCCTTACACTTCTCCATTATATGTGATATACTGTGAGGCCCACACAAGAAGCCAAGCCTATGCTAGCACCAAGCCTTCAGACCTCCAGGACTCTGAGCTAATAAACTGTCTTTTATAAATCAGGTATCCTATCTGAGACATTTTGCTGTAGTAAAAGAAAACAAGCTAAGGTATAGATGTTTTTGTTCGGACTACAATAATATAAGTATCATGGACTAGTTGGCTTAAACAACAGAAAATTTTTTATCATGTTTCTAGAAACTGGAAAGTTCAAGATCAAGGGCTCTGCACTTTAGGGAACTGATGAAAGCCTACTCCCTGGTTCATAGATGACATCGTTTTGCTGTGCTTTCACATGCTGAAAAAAAGAACATTTGGAGCCTCTTGTAATAGAGCATTAGTTTCATTTATGGAGCTCAACTCTTGTATAGTCACCTCCCAGAGGGCCACCTCTAAATACCATTATATTGCAGATTAAATTTCATTATATGAATTTGGGAAGAGCAAAAACATTTCATCAATACTAAAAGGTGCATTTTAATTTGAACATGCTTTGAGGCATTTGAAAAAAAATCCAGTGGTATAGGTTTCTAGGAAGAGAGACGATGAGCATCAGAAAAAAAAAATGAAGGTAGAGAAAGACAGGAAAGCTCTTAAGTGAAGTGTCTGGCTGGGGAGAAAGAAGCTAAAGGAGAAAAGTATGAGAAAAACCAGAAAGCGAAGGCTGGAGAGAGGGCCTGGAAAACTGCCATTTTAGAGGATAGATGCATTCGTGTCAAAACATCAGAGAAAATGTCAACCACTCCAAACTCAATATAGAAAAGAAAAGAAAAGAAAAGAAAAGAAAGCACGTTTCCTAAGGATATTAGGGTCTATATTAAAATGCCCTCCAGGAACCTAATATGATTAGTTAGTGGCTTTCAAAAAGTTAGCCTCTTTCTCCCCATTGTTTGATCAGATCAAACTCAGAGCTTTCTCAATAGAACTGTTATGATTTGTATCTGAACTGTTTCCCAAAAGGCTCATCTGTTGAAACCTTGGTTACCTTGCTCATGCAGCAAGGTTCAGAGGTAGAATTTTGAAAGGTGATTGGATCATGAAAGCTCTAACTTTATCAGCAAATTCATTCATTGATGTATTCATAATTTGAGAGCATTATTGGGAGGTGATAAAAATTTAGGAGGTAGGACCTAACTGAAGGAAGTAGGTCATGGAAGCATGACCCTAGAGACTACATCGTACCTCTGCTCCTCCTTTTTCCTTTCCTCTTTCCTGTCTGGCTTCCATGAGTGAGAAGCTTTCACCTATCACACCCTCCAGCCATGCTTCTGTTTTTCCACAGGTCTAAAAGCGAAAGAGTCAACTGACTAGGGGCTGAAACTGTAAGCCAGAAATAAACCTTTTGTTGTTCTTGGGTATTTTTGTCATAGTGATTGAAAACTGCCTAAAGAAAAATACCAAATTCTTCACTCTAACATTCAGTCATGATTTTATCCCTTCTTGGAGAGACCTAAACTTTATGTAAATTTTTCCACAATGACTAGTTGCAGAAAAAAAAAATGAAAGTAATATTTTCTTGCCTTCAATTTGATTTCCTAGTAACTGGGCCCAGTAATTTCTTCATTTCAACTAAAAAAGTACTACCTAGCTGGACAAGGTTCAAACTCAAGTGTTATCTTGTTAGTAAGACCTTTGGAAAAGATCTTATCAAACAGACAGTGCAGCTCTAGTTAGTTTCTTTTATAAAGGAAAGAACTAAGATTTAGGTATACCACCAAGTTAAGATGAAGAAGCAAGTCTTCTGATACTAGAGTCAGACTTTATCTCTAATGATAAAAACTTACAGAAACTTTTATCCCGTAAGTCAGAAATAGATAATATTCAGAGCACTTGTGTTAATAGGTTCCACATCTCACAGGTAGATCCGACATCAATAATGATTCTAAATGCAAGCTTTAAATTCTTGCCAACACAATACTTTGGATAGTTACTACCTGTGAATCTGAGTTGGCATATGATGAAATCTATTTTCAGTGCTTACTTCAGGTATTTGTATTTTTAACTGGGTCACTGAATGACATACGAGGTTTATATGCATTCAGGCATGATTGTTTACATACTAAAGAGTTGCAAGGTTTTTGAGACATCACTACAAATCTGAGCCTTGTTTCCTCACTATAAAATATATGCTTTATAAAGTTTTTTCAGTCTGATAGTCAACAATATTAAGCATGATTATAAGATTGGTCATTTTGAAGCAAGAGTGACTACTATTGTCATGCATCTCATTATGTAAACTTTTCCTTTCTTTGCTTTCTTTTTAGTACAATCCTGTTAATCATTGTCTATTTTCAAAGCCAAAATTTTCACATAGGGCTGAAGCATATTAATTGAGTCTTTAAAATTTAATGTACAAAACTGTCTTGAGTATTTCTTTTGGCCTTGCGTTGGTTGGTATTGCAAAGATTAAGTCACGGTGACTTGTGATTTTTAAAAAGCATGGAATTTTGTGTCAGAGAGAGCTGGATTCACATCTTGATTCCATTCTTGATAAGCAATGGGTGATCCTATTTGAGGTAGCATCCCTAAACACTGATTCTTTTAAAAAGAAATAATATATTTGATTTGTGATGTATGAATTAGAAGTGATGTGTATAAACACATTCTATGGCAACCTGCCATACTTCATTCAGTCTGAGCGCCACTCTTTCCCAGAAAACATATAGTGCTGATGCTAGTGCATTAAAGCATTCACCATTGTGGGTTTTTTTTTTTTAGTGCTTTGTTTGCATAAAATATCATAAGCATAGTTCCAAGGACGTTTTGTGATACCACCAGATACTAAAAGGAAAACTGAAAACCACGATAGAGTTAAAGAAAGGAATGATTGTGAAATTCGTTAGAGTTCTGAAAAAATGAATTAATAACTGTAAGTTTTGGTCCCTAAAACTAATTTTTTGGTTTCCTACTATTTTTTATAGGAAAAATATATCCAGTTCTCAAACTTTTTGGTGTTCAAACACGAATTTGGAATGAATTGAGTGCAACAACCAATGTATCACCATACTACATAATTACCTATTTTTCACCCACTCTAAAAATTAAATATGTTGTCTTTGGCTCCAGATACACTCCTTAGATACCTGTAAATATTTAGCATTGGCATGTCTTACTCCATCCTTATAAACTCTAATCTGGAAAGAAAGTTTTGTGGCATGTAGAACCATGGTTATAATATTTCACACTAATCCCGTGCCAAGCACATGCCCTGCCATAGCCACCAAGAATGTAATTGTGTGTTTCTTCAGACCACTACAGTACCTAAACCAAACTCAGATAGCTGACATAGTGCCTGCTCTAATTCCAGATTACCAGATAATTTTATAATTACCATAAATTTTATAATTTAATCTCATGTCTTCATGGAAGAAGGGAAAGTTTTGTTTGAAACTAAATAAGGTGTGGGAGTTTAGACTGCATACAATATATATCTACTGAAATCTAACTGTACATTTGAAGAATAAAATAACATTAATGACAAATCAACACCTCTATATTATGTTGAAGTGAGCTGAGCCTCTATAAAGCAGAATGATGAGAAAAACTGTTTTCAGCCTGAGTAAAGAGCATCCAGGAAGCTCTGTGAGCTAAGGATCAGGGAAGGGAAGCTGAGGATCAACAGACAGCAACTCCTTCCCAGCCAGGCCACTAACTTGTCGATGGACTTGGGGAAGTTGTCACATCTGTGTGTTTTTTATTTTTATAGCTGTAAAACATGAACTACATTGAGTTATTATAAGGCATTCAGAAGCAAGAGAGTCAAAGAGTTGGGAAGTTCAGTGAACGTGAGGTGTTAACACAAAACATCACTGAGGAATTCATAAGATCAAGACTGGCCCTGATTTGATGGTTGCTGCTGATGGACCTCCTGCCAAAATATCTCATGTCTTGTGAGGACTAGCTTCCATTGGTACTCCAAATCCCAATCATTTAGACATTTTACATTGAAGAACTTCATTTTTATGACAAAAATAGTCCATAGAAAAGTTAAGGCATTAAGCATTTTTAAAAAAATGTTCATGCATGATACAACAATGAGAGATATAGATAGCCCCATTTCAAGGAGGTGAAATGAATAAAAGAATAGGTCTGGAGATTGAGATAATAGTATATGAAGGCAGGGGCAGGTAAGAGAGCAGTACAAGGCAAATGACAAGAAGCAACAGAAGAGAGTGAGGTGTCTAGAATGTAAGAAGCACAGGAAGCTGAGAAAGATACCTGCGGTGGGGATGGAAAAGGGAACTTGACACCTACTCCTTATGCTGTGGTTAGTACTTTCTCCATGGAATAAAAAAGTCAAACTACCATACCAGATCAAAACGTGTCCCATCTTTAAGTGACACAATATCACTGCAGTGTGATTTAGATAAGGCTCTTCTATTTTCTGTAGTTTGGTTCCCTAATTTGTAAAATGAAGAAATTGGAGCAGATGATGTCTGAGACCCATTATAAGGCTGGCATGCTATGTCTCTGCATATCCTCAGGATGACAAACTCACTGAAAGTAACTGACTTTTTCCTCCATACAGAGGTCTGGCAGATACTGGTAATCAATCATGATGCTTACCTGTGAGCTCTGATACAATCTTAGAATCCTTTATAAGGAGTAGTGAATAATAGTTTGTCACATTTACTCAGAAGTTCCAACCCATTGCATATATATATATATATATATATATATATATATTTCCTAAATTTTCTCAAAGATTTGCACAAATGATGATAATGACTCTGAAGTGTAGATTCAATTCTGCTTTAGTAACTGATGAAATTCCTTTGGCGAATATAAGGTCTGAGCTACTGGAAGTGGAGATACAGCAGACATAGTTGATAGCTGAAGAGATTTGAAGAAATCTTGAGTAGAGTTAGTCTCTTTTGTTCTTTATCTTTTCACAACTACTGTCTCCTTCTAAGGTTTAATGTCTCTACTGAGAAGAAAACTATGCTGAAAGTAGTCCACAGGACAAGACAAAATAGTACGGATAAAACCTGAAAGACTTGGAGTACATTTGACAGAGAAATTTTGGATGTGACCCCCAAACATTAGTCTCTAAAAATGCATATTAAAATAATTTATATAGTTGTTCCAAAAGGTAAGATAAATTAAAAATTCTTCAAAAAATATAAACAGCTAAGCAACAAGTGATACTAGTAAAAGTCTTTTCTAGCTAAAACCTTTGGAGAATTTATTAGACAACTGATTGAAATAAAAATAGTGAGCCACAGAACAGGTGTTAGGGTGCCAAACAAAGAACAATGACTAGAAAGGCAAAGGGACAAAAAATCCACATTCCATTAAGGTGACTTTCTCCTTCTATCCCCAGTAAGTTATTACTTGAAAACTGTGACTCAGGTTTCTCCTAGAACACCTGCCAAGACTTTGATGTGCCCTTTTCAAAACCAGGGATTTTTATATTCATTCTGCTAAATTTATTTCCTACTCATCTTTTCCTCAGGGTGCAAGAGCACCATTAGGAAAGACACACAAACTGCAGACAAGGCTTATTGGCAGGATGACAGTGGAGAGTGTTAGGAATTCTAGGGCATCAATAAACTCCCTGAGTGAATAGTGTGCAGGATTATAAGTTCTGTGACTTTTACTCTCCAGCAAGGTGTTGGTTAGGAAGCAGTTTTCTAGTTCTTTTCTTTCAGGTATCATTGTCCGTGACAATGAATAAAGTACATAAGTTCATGTTCGTGTCAGACTTAGAAATTAATACCACAAAGTAGGAGATCAACAATGTGCGTAACTTCAGAGAAGTCAAAAGAAGAGAGACAAAATTCTAGCTCACTATGGGTAATAGGATGACCCATAAGAATAGTTTTTAAAGAGGATGTTGAAAAGAACATATAATCAATTTCCTTTAGAAAGTTGTAGACTACTTTAGAAGCTAGTGAATTATTAGTTTGTATCATGTGTTTTTATTCTTGACAACACAATTTTTGAAGCAAAGATTTTAGTGTGATTATTAAGCAATCCAGTGTGATCCAGCCATGTGACAGCATCCCATGTTTGGTCATTTTTGTGTTCTGATCTTATGGATGAATCAAGTGAGATTCAGAGAGCCATGGTCAAGGTCACAATGAGAGTTAGTAGGTCTGGAATAGACAGTACAAAAGAATATACAAAGGATCAGAACTTCACCTAAAATGGAACTTACTAGAATATATGATGTAGTGACATAAATATTAGCATCAAGATAACTATAATAGGATAAAGGATGGGAGGATAATCTCAAGAAAGGGATGAAGCTGACTTTTTTCTGTAATCTCACCTGTGCCTATGCGACTACAGTGCTTAACCCTAGTGGACCCACAGAAATGTCATTTTTTTAAAATTGAGTTTAATATAATCAAATAAAGGATTTTTTTTCTGATGGCTCTACTCCATCTGTGAAGAAATGAAAACAGAGACTTCCAAAAGGAAACAGGTAGTGCTCACATGAGATTCTCAAAAAGTCCACTATGACTTTCTGAAGCGTAAGAAATCAATAAATTTTCCAGAAGAAAAAGAATAAAAATGAGGATCATGTGAAGACCCTTTGCAATTATAAACAAAGAAGTTATCCTTTTGGGAACTTGTTTTGAATTTGGATTAAGGAGATCATGGTTATGTCTCTCCCTGATTGAATACTACAGTTCTAAACAATTGTGCATGTGTGTGTGCAAATGAATATTTTAAAAAGCTGACAACAGAATATGCCTGGGCTTCTATATTTTGAAGCCCTAAAAACAGCTTGAGCCTATTTTGAGAAAATATCATTTGATAACTGAAGTCTTCTGAAGGTAGAATTTTTAAAATGTTGAACGTGATCATTTCAACTCAGAGTTGCAGTGTAGCTTGGATATGGGCTAGCTATTGCTTCTAAGTATATGTAAGAAAAATATTCACCACAGTATTTTGGTGCTATGAGCTCTTAGCCATCAACTCTGTTTACAAACAGTAATCCATATCTCTGCTACAGATGATGGAATAAGTCCTTTTCCTTTAAGAAAGTTCATATTAAAGTATGCCATTTGGTCATGGTGATAATATAATCCACTAATCGCCATAATATGTCAATTTATTAAAAATTGTGTAAGTGACAAAAAAGAAGGATGTCTGCTTCAAGGGGACAAAAAGAGACAGAGTAGTGTAATAGGAAAGATTATGCCATTTAGGGTAAATGATGAGTGGGGTTTGAAAACAGACAGTCACTTATTGGCTATTTGCCTCAGGGTTGGTATATTACTTAATGTTCTCATCACTGGAACACAATCCCAACACCCATAGTTTAAAGGAGGAACTTAATTTGTATCACAGTACAGAAGATTGAGTCCACAATCAGCTGACTCCAAGAGAGAAACATGACAGTCAAAGGGTGTGACAGATTGAAGATACCGAGTTCATGGTGGCTGGGAAGCAGAGCAGGGTAACAATGCCAGAGAGGAAGGAGCAAAAGATTGGATGTAGACCCCAAGGTCACACCTCAATGATCCACCCAGACACACCAAGAAATGTGCTCTGGTAATCTTCTGGGTACTCCCAGGCCCATAAATAGATATAATCAAGCTTAACCATCACAGTGGGTAGCTACTTTTGCCTAACAACCTAAAAGAAGGAGAAATGCGTGTTTCACTTCATAAGCATTGAACAAAATATTTATGAATTTTATCTAGTATGGGTCCTAATAATTGGCAAGTAAATTGTTAATTCTAAAATGTAATCTTTGGAGCATATTAATGAGAATTAAAATACATATCTCTTTGATTATTTTTCATATTGTTGATGATTTTCAAGTATACATTCTGTATTAGTCAACTTTACATCCCTAAGACAAAATACCTGGCACCTGCAATTTAAAAAATGTGTGGTTTAATTTGGCGGAGGGTTTCAGAGGTTTCAGTCTGTGGTCTGCCGGCTCTAAGGCAGAAACATCAAAGTGAAAAGGGACGGCAGAAGAAAGCTGCTCAACTCATTGCAGGTGGAAAGCAGGGAGACCAGGAAGCAAGCCTGCAAGCGGTATACCCTCCAAAGACTGGACCGCGGTGACCCACCTCCTCCAACTGGGCCTTACTTCCTAGCAGCACATTCAGCTATGAATGATGCTTTGATGAGGTTAGCATCCATACTTATGATCCAATCACCTTCAGAAAGCCCCACCTCTGAACAGGAGACTTTGGGGGACATTTTAGATATCAACCATACACCTTCCCTAAGTTTTGTGTATTAAAAATTCCAAGGTAATCTTTCATAATGGACTTTTCACTACAAAGAAAGAAAGATCCCACAGACAAGTCACAGACTTAATGCTAACTCCTTAGCACAAAATCATTTAAAACCTCAATTACAAATTTTAGGTGAGCTAAGGGTGGACTGTCTCATAGCTATATGTGTGCCTATAGAATCTAAAAGAAAAGACTAAAAACTATAAAAGATATGCAAGAAATGTTGCTTTGATTATCTGTGTTGAGGAATGAACAATTTTTCAGAAGAGCTCAATCTGGGAAGATATATCTAAGATATCAGTCAGTGGAAATTTATGTGGAAGAATTGTGGAATCTAACCAACATGCTACCTAAAGAGTGACTATATAAAAACACGCACACACAAAGTTTCAAAATCTTTAAGACTCACATAAAAGTAAGTATCCAAGGAAGCTAGACCTTGCTGTGACATCAGACTATGGCATAACAAACTAGAGGCAAACTTGACCCGTTAAAAGCTTGCTTCCTAAAATAAATCTAAAAATATTCATGAGCACTGAGAAGCTTGCACTAAGAGTAATAAGGACTCTGCTTCGTTCTTGATCTAGATGCTAAAACCCTAATATTGAAAGTTAATGAAGGCAATTGAATTCGGAGAGTAGGATAAAAGCCAAACCTTAGACCTGGGAGAATCCTGCATTTAGTTCATTTGAAGTAAAGATTTAAGACCTATAATCCTCATATGCTGTCTCTTAGTCTTCTTCCAGAATATATTTCAACATGTCATCTGACATCAGATACTACCTGACCCAGAAGAGTGACCTTTTTTATGGATTAGGACTAATTGGACATACTATTGAATTTTGTGTGAAACTGATGTTCTCACTATCAGTAGGGAGCTAGTTATTTTTAACCGTAAACACAGAGAAAATGCATTGACAGAGTGAAAAAGAATCTTTACATAAATAGACCTTGAAATGTTTATAAGATTTTTTTTTTTTGCGTGAGAATCTCTGTTAACTTTAGAAGCTGACTTGTAGAAACAACATAAAAGGCATTCTTGGATGATTAAACAATTTCAGACCATGGAATATGAAGTGAAGCCAGCAAGTTGGCCCTTTTCATTTCTTCTTCAGATTATTCATATTTTTTCATTCACACATAAGTTATATGTATTCATGGGGTACCATGTGATGTTTCAATACATGCATATGTTGTGTAACATTCAGATCAGGTAAATATTTGTCACTTTTTGATGAAACATTCAAATCCTTTTTTATAGCATCTTTAAAATATACAGCGCCTTATAATTATCAAAATCACCCTACTGTGCAGCAAAACAAAATTTATTTCCCTTATCAATCTGTAGCTTAGTACTCATTGACCAACCTTTTTTGTCAGTCTCCCTTATCTTTGATCTTCTTAGTCTCTGGTATTTACCATTCTACTGTCACCTTCCATAAGATTAACATTTTTAGAATCCATATGTGATTAAAGTTCATGTGATATTTGTCTAGCTTATTTCATTTAACATAATGATCTCTAGTTTTATCCTGGTTGTTGCAAATGACAGGAATTTTTTCTATGACTGAATAATATTGTACTGTTTTATATATGAGTCTTTTTTTCTTTGTTCATTTACCAATTGTTGAACACTTAGGTTGTTTCTACCTCTTGGTTATTATAAGTAGTGCTACAATAAAACCCAGGAATATGGAGACCTCTTGAACCTACTGATTTCATTTCTTTTATTTCCTGATAGAAATTATTTAGTGGAGAGAGAACAGTTTAATGATGAATGAAAAATAAGTCATGGACATCTTGTGTCCCACAGTTGAGGATAAAGGTAAGGCTGGCCCAGAGAAACCTTAGCATGAGCTAGGGGTACTCAATGCCAGGAATTCCCATACTCCCCGCAAGTGCAAAAGTGAGGATGGATTTTCCTTCCACTGCACAAAGAACTCTTCACTACCTACAATTCCTGAGCAATATGGAAAAATATGAGGAGAAAAATCATTAATCTAGTCCACTACTCGCTGAAGAAAATCCTCAGGGATCTAAAGCTTCAGGTCCCAGGATCTAACTTCAATTCATACCAGTATCTATGACCCATCTATAGGGACAGCGGGTATCCTTAGCAGAAACTCTAAAGTCAATTGTGCTAAGTGCTAGAGTCCTTAATGGAATTGACTACTTTAACCCTCACAGTAGCATTGAAAGAAGTATTGCAATCATTTCTATTTTAGAAATGAGAGCACTGAGGTCTTTGATAAGTAAATAAGTTACTCAGGAATTTTGAACTGAGAGCTGACTGACTGTAGATCCTGCCTGCTTCATCTGTGATCTGCTGCTTCACCTTCCGCCCCATTCCATGCATGTATTATGAAAGTACACACAGTAATTGCAGAAAGGGAACTGAATCTAAGACTTATTTTTCTTCCCCTAAGAAAAATCATTCAAGATTTCCTTAAATGGAAAGGGCCAGTGCAGAAGTGGACTGACCTCTTTATGTGAAACTGAAACATATTAGAAGTCTGATGTTAGCCTGAGCGTGTGGGAATTTTGTGGCAAAGTCTTACAACATCCCAAGAGTTTAGGAATCAGTCCCTGAATTCTTCTCTTAAAAGAGTATTTTAAGGACTTCTTTTTATCTTTTTAATAACATAAAGACTGAATCAATCAGTTAACATGTTTATTGAGTTCTTACTATGTGCCATGTATGATCTAGATGAAGTTTGCCATTTCTTTGTATTTCATGGAACCCATCATGCCCTACTGAGGTCAAAAGAGTCAGATTAACCCATCATACCTACCTCTGGGGAATTCCCAGATCTCTTTTATCAGCCTCAAGCAGTAAGCTTACATTGATCATTTAATGGCTAGTCTGGCAATTCTAATAAGACATGAAAATGGTTCCTGTTCAAAATAAAATACAAAAAAAATCAGAATTTCACTTTCTCAGTTTGACTGTCTTTCCACAGAGCAAATGCTGAATGTTTAGAAAGTTGTACTTTGAATTTATGCTTACTTGTACTTCACCTTGAAGAATGCTGAAATTTGCCTTTATAATACACGTCTTATGCAGCAGCTTACAAAGATATTTACCCATCCTCCTTTAATTTTCAGAAATGAGAAAAGATTAATATCCCCACTTTACCACATAGTAGATTTAAATTTAGAGAAACTGATGAATGTGTTCAAAGTCACATGGCCAGTTTAAAATAGATTCAAAACCTTGACACTGAGGTCCATTGTTCATTTTCTTTGTATAAACTTAAAGGATAATTCTGTTCTCATAAGAAGATTTTTAATATTTTGGCAGCAATTTTAGTCATGTAAGCCTCTGCTGGAATTCAAAGTAACTGCAGGTTTATAACAATAGAAATTCTGAGCATAGTTGAAGGTTTCTGTAAATCTCTTATCCTGACATCCTCTAAAAGACAGGTATATTTAGGGAGAGTTGATCAACCTTGCTTCACCAGCTTTTAGATGGATATTCCCTAAATGACTAACATGCCTATTTACACAGAAAAGAAGATTTGAGCCAAATTTTTACAAAATAAAGGTCAAGTTTTTTTCTACTTTTAGTTACCTGTTTGGTATCTGTAGGTTATTTTCTTTATATAATTACTCATTATAAATAAGTTCACAGCATCTTTCAGGAGGATTAAAACAAAATATTATAAAAAGAATGAGGTAAATAACCAAGTACATTCTAATACTATGAGGAAGGCAAGTCACAGTGTTGCGTTGAAGCCCTAAGAAGAAGCCATATGTCCCATGCTGCAGAGGTTACTTAAACCACCCTGTTCTCAGAACCACCCTTCAACTCCTGTTCTCCATGAAGTTACTTGGCTTTTTCTGTATCATCTTACAACAAATCACCACTGTTTGAGAAATTTTGAGTCAGTCTGAATTCCTTAAAGCTGTCATTCTAAGCAGAACGGTCTAATATACATCTCTTAAAGAAGGTCATACATCAGACATATCCAAAAGTACTGAGACAATAGGACTTTTATTTCAAAAGCTACTCCCTGAAAGAGCTCTATTTAACTGATAGTTATCTTTGAGAGCATCCAGGAAGATTAGATTTAACAGCAGTGACTGGTTGTTCTGTATTTTCAATGAAAAATGAACAATAAAAAAGGGGATTTCGATGATAGCTGGATTTAGATCTTTAGAAGTAATGGATATTTTGCACTAGAAAGATTACATAATGATTTTTCTCTGGATGAAATAAATAGGAAGTCATTTTAGAGGAGCATTATATATTTTAAAAACTGGAGTTCCACACAAGGCTATCTCCAGGGTACCATGTGCTATAATGGTTGCATTTATGGTGACCAAAGATTAGCTCATCAGCTCTTGGGACCACAGAATCCTAGGGCCATTTAGATCAGGTTACCTGTGTGTCTTCGTTTCATTGAGAGAGATTATGATTAAAAGCCACAAGATCAGCATTAACAATCAGAATGCCTCACTGAGGGCTTGGCTCTACGCATTCTAAACATCTATTTAAAAATCTTTAAAGTAGAAGTAGGAGTAGTTTTTATGGCTACTGTGAGAAATTTTATTCTGAAAATAGTTACTGTGTAAGAAGCCATCAGAAAAACAAGACATCATTATATTCTTAATATTTTTGTAAGAATTTTCTAACAAAAAAATTGTTAAACTCACAAAAGCAGTTATGAATGCTGACTTTGGGATCATAGAATCTAGACTTGAGAGGTTCCATACTATTGAAACCCATGTTATTGGATTATTAGATCACCAACACTATAATATTGGCCAAGTTATTCAAAGATTCCATGCTTCAGTTTTAGTAGCCTTAAAATGAGTTAAAATTTTTTCATAAATCGTTGGGATTCTAAGTTGAATTATATAAGATCATGCATTTAAATACACTAAGGCTTCTAATTCATATTTATTATGTACTCAATGCTACTTAACAGTATAGTGGAAGCAGTAAATGGTATTGACAATATTATGTATAAGCAAATATCATCCCATATCCAGTAATGTTTTAGATTGTCTATCCCAAGAAGTAATTAAAAATAGGTAATTTTGACTATTGTATTAGTTAGTTTTTTCATTACTGGAACAAAACACCTGACACCCACAACTTGAAGGAAAAGCTTATTTTTTGCTCATAGTTTTTGTGGGTTCAGTCCATGATTGGCTGCTTCCAAGGCAAAACTCACATGATGGAAGGGCCTGACAGAGGAAAGCTGCTCACCCCATGGCAGCTGGGGGGCAGACAGAGAAGGAAGGAGCCAGGGTCAATTATACAGAGTTGTGGAGATGGGAAGGGGATCTTGGAATGGGGGCAAGAGAGAGAGGAGAGGGGAAGTGGAAGCACAAAGGATCAAAATGCAATATGTATATGTAGAAATATACCACAATGAGTATCTTCGTTATGTATCACAAACAAGTACTGATAGAAATTTTCTTTAAAAAAATGCACCCTTCTAATAGTCATGTCCCCTGTGACCTACTTTACCTATTCAGACCAGGACCCACCTCTGATCAACACAGTCAGCTATGGACTCATACGTGCACTAATTCACTGATGAGTATGGTGTCCCTATGATCTAGTCACCTTCCGACAGGCCCACTTCTAAACATAAGACCTTCAGGGGACATTTTAGGTCTAACCTGTAACAACTATGAACCTAAGTTTTTTCACAACTAACATTATGCTTCATTCATGTGGCACATAATTGACAAAAAAACATTAGATGTGGCTAGATTTTCTAGCACAAATTTTCAGTTGTCATATCAAAGAATGTAGAGTTAGTGGGCCATAATGAGAAAATATAAACCCTTAACATTAGTGTTCAACTTATTATTTGGAGTTCTCTAGTTTAAAGAGCTAGGAGGAAGAAAATATTTTATTCTGTATAAAAGAGCATCTACATTCTTAGAGTTTGTGATTTGGAATCCTATTTGAAATACCTTTCATTCCATCCATTCAACAACTATTTACTGGCACTGGATTAAACATTGGCCATTTAACAGTGAACAAGAGAGCATATGGTCACTGTCTTCAATAGCTAATACCTCATTGAGTACACAGGTAAAATAATCAACAAGTACAACACTGTGTGTTAAAAGCTATGGTAAGAAAAATATGCTCTATGACTGAATTGGAAGAAGGTCTGGCCCAGACTCAGTAAACTATCCCATCATATAAAACAATTAACTCATCTCTTTTCCCTTATTAAATTGTACCCAGATTCTCTTGATAGAATCTGGCTTACTTGTCTTTGCATTCTCCGTGGGGCTTGAAATACTAATTTTCACAAGTAATTGGCTGGGGCATGATCAGCCAATTGGCTTATACACCGTCAATGTCTATCCCTACATCTTTGTAGTCTCCTATAATGGTGAAAAACTAAAAACAATATATCACAAATTCCCTCGCAAGCTAGTTAAGGATGTGGCTTGGATTATGACAGTTAGGTATAATTGCATGAAATTTATTTTAGAAGTGAGTTAAACAGGAACAGAAGTAGTACATGAGCCTATCCTTTATTGATGAGGATTGTAGCAGGTACCTAGGGCTGGAACCAACATCTTTAACACAGACTTTCTGGGTTACAGATCAGGTGGTATAAACTGAAGACAGTTTGACTCTTAGTTTCCTCATTTCCTGGCTTGTACACTGTGATGAGGAAACAGTTCTCTTGGTGTGGGAGTGCGGTATATTGTTACCTATTTCTGCAGTCATTCTTAAAGGCTTAGCCTAAAAAGTTGTTTCTACAGCACTTTGAGCAATATTGTAGCAAGCTATATCTCTGGATTATGTCCCTTTCTCCTTAAACCATCTGGAATTATCTCAGCTATCTGACACTGAACTTTATTGCAGTCTTTTGAGTGAAATTGCATTTGTCAGAAATGTACCAGCCTCCAGACTCGATACATTAAGCACCGTAATATAAAGTCACACATTGAGTGTGAAAGTAGTAAGAATGAGTACACAATAACAATACTTAATGAACTACCAAAATCATTTTGCTTGAGATGATCTATAAATGTGTTGACAGTAATTTGGAGTTACCCAAGATCTATCTTTATGGCTTTGTTGTATGCTTAAAACTGGTCTACAACGAAGGAGGCAAACTACTCCTTCATACTTGTGAGCATAGTATGACTTTCAGAGGTATAGAAAGAAAGAGGTCCACAAGCAAAAACATATCAGTGTATCTTTGGCATCTTAAAAGAGCTACACACTTGACCTGCAGTTGAGTCTCTCAGTTTCTTCTGGACAGTGTGATTCTGTATGTTACAGAATAATGACATTTTAATATTAGGTGCAGATTCTTGCATGGCATTTTACATTATGCTGCCTCCCACAAAGAATTTCTTTTCAAAGAAAGAATGTATTGGTCAACTGACATCCAATATTCAGGTCCTTCTGCCAAACTTAGTTCCTTGAAAAATTAACAACTCTGGATGTAAAACAATCCCTTGTGTGTTGAGGGAGCAGGACAGACTTCATTTACTCCTTTAGACTTGATCCATCAGTTGCATACAAATTAGAGATAAAGAAAAGTAAAAGCAGGCTTAGAAACATATCTCAGCTACCAAAATGTTGCCAGCTTAGCAGGGACCAAACCTAGACAGCCAACAGGCCTTTTTATCTATCTCTTCCAAATCCATAGTCTCTGTCTCTGTTTTCCCTCTCAGAGTCCTCAGGGAGCTCTTGTTTATACACGAAGCTTGTGGGTGTTTGATGTAAGTGCATGACACAGATTTCAGAGCTATTTTGGTGAAGGGCTTGCCCCCACATTGTTCACACATGAAAGATTTTTCAAGTGTTTTATAATCCCACAGCTCAGTCCTCTCTTGAATGTTCTCTCTTAAATACAGTGTGCCAACAATAACTGCTTTTGTGATGTGATTTCAGGGTCAAAAAGACATCACTAGGTCTTTATAAAATATTGTCTCCATCTTCTCAATGGTATCTGAAAAATCACAGCAATTCATCCATTTAAACTGTGATTTCCTGCATATTCAACAACTCAAATGACCCTAGGAAATTAGTAGATAAGCTTTGTGAGTCATTAATATTCTACTGAGCCTGAGTTTATCAGATCCTCTATTTACAAGTTTTCAATAGGTAAGGCCAAAGAGGAATGCCTCAGAACGTAAGGCTTTATGTAAGGCATAGAACTGTATGTGTGGGGAGAGGGGTACTGTCCCTGTCTTTCCAGAGCTCAACTTTGAGGTGGTAAGGTCAAAATCAGGATTCACTCCTTGGCTGCCTCTTCTGTTTCACTAGATCCCATGCAATCTGCATCTTGCTGCTACCCCTAGTGTGGCCACTGAGAAGTATGCCCCTGTTATGGTCTATGTTTAGAAGTCCTCCTAAAGCCTCATATGGACGTAAGTGAGGCTTTTTCAGAGGTGGCTAGATTTAGAGTGTGTGGAATTGATTCATGGTGAAATACCAGGTTAAGAGCACTAGGATTATAGGTGTGAGAGCTACCCTCCTTAAGTAGCCTGGATAAGATAAAAAAGACAGAAAGGCTCTGTTAAAGACTCTTGATAATTTTGCTGCCTTCTGCCTGCCATGAACCATTTGTCCTCTGCAATGCTTTCTGCAAACCCACCTGCCTTGGAGCCAGTAGGTCACGAACTGAAAACTCTGTAAACTGTAAGTTACATAAAACTTTCCAACTTTAACTTCGAGGGTCAGGTATTTTGTCTCAGCAATAAGAGAAAAGTAATTAAGACAGCTCCCTAAGGATAGAATCCTGCTCAACATTCTGTCCCCACTTCCCAAGACTGTGACTATTAAGAAGTCATCTTCATTAAGACTTTATTGAAAAAAATATTTTATGAAGAAATGAACTTCAAGTCAATATTACTCAATTCTGATTTATTTAATCACTCTAGGGGTTTTTTTTTTTGCCATTTCCTTATTCTTAGATTCATTCTACCCTCGGTGTTTGTGTTCTCATTCCTCCTGGGTAGGGATGGATGAACGGTAGTATTACATTGATTAAGAGACTGGACTCTAGAATGTATGGGCAAGTTAAGGCCAAGGTCTTCTATTTACCAGTTGTGTGACTCAGGTTGGTACTTGGCTATCTAATCAGGTTTTTTCATTTTAAAAAATGGGAATCTGAAGTTTTGTTTGCTTTATCCACTGTTAATAGTGCCATAAATATACTAAGCAATCAATAAATAGTAGTCATTTGATTGCTATTTCTTCTGCTTGTTCTCGTTCATGAGCTAAATACTTACCAATGAGAAAGCTGAACATTCCTCGGAGTTCTGTTCTTTTATTAATTCTCATCCATTCTATAGTCTCAATCATACATTATCCCTTAATGACATATTCCTTAGTTCTCATTTCTAAACCATGAAATCCTACGTGGTAGTTATTACCATGTGTTCACTCATTTCCTCTATCTTCTGAGTAAATTGAAAGACCTCATTTCCTAGCCTCCCCTATGGTTTTGCATAGCCATATAAATACTTTGGTAAATAAAACGATCACCTTTATATTTGGCCCAAAGACTCCTGCCATATAGTCTACTATGCTTTCCCCCATTTGATACTTGACAGAGATGATTCTGGGAGAGAACCAAGAAGCCCAAAAGAATAGGGAATCTACAAGACTAAAGAGGCCAGCTTTGGGCAATAATTCCAAAAGATACAATCCTGAATGGCATGAGCTCCAATGTTAAAATTCTAAAAAATTAACATTGGAGACCACAAATTCACAATGACTAATTTTACATACTTCCCTAATGGATAAATGGAGGCTTGGGATTATCACATCACCCTTTTGAGATTTCTCTTCAGGGATGGGCCATCTTCTTTCATTCACTAAGACTAAAACTAAAACCACTAAGATAAAAAAACACTCCAGGGTAAGATCCTTAGCATAAGATCATCTCCACTTTCTAGAGTCATCCCAAATTATCCACTGCCCACTGATTCACCTACCTCCAAGTCTTCTGCAGACCTTGAATCTTTCACTAATCTCTCCTATCACTGTACATACCCAATAAATAGTGGCTGGTTTGGAGTGTCTTTTTCTCTGCTCATCCTGAGACATTGCCCTCTCAGTCCCCCTCATGTATTTGCCTGTTTCTTATATCATTCTTTCACTGTATTCCTCATACAGGCAGTTTGAGATCTTGATCAGGTTCCCGAGAAATCAAAATCTCTAAGGTCTAAAATTTCAAAATGTCAAAATCCCAGAATTTAATTCTAGAATTTTTTAATTCTCTAAAAAAATATTTATTTGCATTTTAAAGGAGGTTTTATTTTAGAAACACGAAACATGAAAGACTAGTTCATAGGCTACTGTACACAATAAAATGGACAATAACATATATAATTTTGTAAGCATACACAGGTTTAAAAAAGATAGTTGCATGGGAATAGCAATTATAAGTGCTAAGGCACAATTACAATGTAAGAACACATTTATAAAATAGCAAATGTATAGGTATTTCATGATACAAATTAGAGCACAATTAGAGGTCTCTCACCAAGTTTCTGTTCTTCTGCTGAACTCAATTGACCTTGACAGTGTCTACAGTCCAGTTACATACCTCTGGTAAGCACTGAGTCAGAAGAATTGTCTATATTTTAAGGCACACTGGGCTAGTCAAGGACAATTTTAACTATGCTCACCATGTAGGGGCCCCCTCCCCTTGTTCCTGTAATGTTTCTATATTATGATAAATGATTCCTTTGTTTCAAAAAATCTGTTTAAGACTCAACTGTCTGTCAATATGTGACTCAATGCTTGTAATCAATTATGCATTCTTTCGTCACTTGCTTTGTACTTCCCATTCCTAGATGTGATATGAATTAAACTCTTTGTAAACTCAGGGCTGTTTCCTTTGGAAATGATCCTGCAACAGTTCACCAATTTAAAGATTAGCCAACATAAAGATCAAATGCTGCTTTCTTACCTCCCTGGTGCATGGAGTCTTCCTTTTGGTTTGACTTGGGAATTTTCTCGCCACATAAGCATACAAATTAGGAGCAACTGAACCATATTCATAAAAAAAGTAGGTTAAAATGTGCAATATATAAATAGTACTATGATTGATTGTTGTGTGTGTACAGTTTTATAAAATTTTTGACAAAATTTATCAAAAACTGCTATGGGTCACCATTAAATATTGCCCAAAGAACTGAGATCTTGTGAAACTGTATCACTCACAAGCACAGATTTATAAAATGACATTGCTTCATTTATTCTGGAAGTTTCAATGTCTTTATTCACTTACACAATGTTTACAAACAAAATCTGCATTGCAGTTGTGATAATGTTCTTTTTTGGAATCAAACCAGCAAAATTAAATACATCACATAAATTAGTGCTCTCTAAAAGTCTTTGTACAATGTATGCATCCAGCATTGGAAAGGATGTAAAGATGAACTATATAGTAAAGTGAGTTGTAAAACTAATGCTGAAAATTTAAAACAGTTTGGGAAAACAACAATAAAGAAAAAATTTAAAAACAATTTTTACATGAAAGTATTAAAGCGATAGATAATGAACTTGGAGATAGTCCATGATAGCTGGCTGACTTGCAGGATCATTAACTATAGTTTAAAATCTTACATCATGATAAATAATAACTTTTTTTCTTTTATGGCATGGCTCTCCTCAGAGAATGTGTTAAAGCACATGCTTTCTATATTGTGTTGATCTTTTTTATAAAAATTCTGTGACTCAGCATGTATCAAATGAACATTCCCTACCAAATTTTCTAGGCCTAAATCTCATTCCCCCAACCAAAATAATACTTTATCAAGTATCCAAGTATTCATTCTGCTTAACACAGTGAAACTGTCCTGCATAAAATCTAAATTTCTGTCCCTTTCCCAGAATTTGGTTTTCTACCCTTTTTACATAACCTTTCTTTTCAATGGGAATTGTAGTGTTGTTAGGACAGGGGGTACTGTACATAGGAAAGCAATAGGATGAAGGCCTCAATGAGTTTTATTAAAATTAATAAGGTAGTTTTGATCTGCAGTCAGACTCCAGTACTTAGAAGGGCAAAGGCAGCTTGACTCAAACAATTAGGAAGACAAAGGCAAAGAACTTTGGAAAAGGACCCAGGTAGCATGATTAACATGAGAATCACAAATTTCCCCTTTACTTAATCCTTTAACCTAAACTGCTTGTCTTTAGAGCTCCCACCCATAATTTTGTTCTCTACCAAGATCAGAGAAAAGGTCTCATGACCAGGAAAAGTCCAGGGTTAGGATGAAAGACAAATCAGAGACTCAATCAGAGTTCAAGAGCCTATATGGGATAAAATTCTCAATACAAGGAGCTGCAGACAAGAAATCCACCAGCAATTCACTTTAGAATTCTCCCTACTAGAGTAGCTGCCTGTTATCTCTCTGTTCCTCCTTCCCCATCTTCAAACAAATTATGTGCATTTATTAGAAACTGCTTCTTCAGCTCTTTGCAGATGCTGGGTTTGGGACTGCCAGGCGCTATGTTTTCCAGCTGAGCAGGGGCTTGCTGTCCATCCTTGGAAGTTGCAGTGTTGCATAGCGTGGCATGGTACACAACCCTCCCCAGACTTTAAGTGTTGGGGGGTTTGTCATCCCCCAGGTGACGTCTGATCACCATTGCCTGTCTTCAGCAACACTCAGGTTAGGTTAGTTTAGGTAGAAAGAAGCTCTCTTATCTTGATGCTTCCTCTTAGTAATTTTCCATCCACTGACCCTCACCCCACTTTTTGGCTATAAGTTCCTATTTTCCCAAGCTGCATTCAGAGTTGAGTCTGATTTCTTTTCCCTATGGCAAAATTTTATGCAATGATCATTCCAGTGATCCTGAATAAAGTCTTATCTGGCTTTAACAAGTATCATTAAATAAAGTTTTTCTTAGACATTACAAAACATTTTTAGATTAATAACAATGGTGTGATTACTATTTTTTATCGTTTATTGGTATTTTTTCACATTTTTCTAATTTTAAAAACAAAACAACAACAAAAAGAATAAAAATGATGAGACAAGAAATCCAAAACAAAATGATAGGAAATTAACACTAGTTAATATATTGTATATTGTTATCTTCAAAGTAGGTGTTCATATTGCAAGATTTAGGCATGGAAAAAATAATGATCACATTCATCATAGGAAATTTATACCTGCACATATATCTTGATTCTTATAGCTGTCCCATTATCCTCTCCTCCTTTCAACTCCTCTTACTCTCCCTAACAAAACTTATTTAAAGCTTTGTTTCCATTTTTTCCTTCTTTTATCCTTTTTTTTTTAATGATGTGATTTTTGACCAGAGCCTCCCACATTTTGTTAGAGTTTTCTGGTGCAATAGAAAAGCAAAAGGAAAGGAAAAAAATGCTTTTACTGAGGACATGGAGAGAAGCACATAACTTATGGGAGTTGTGCTTTTCTCCTCTGCCAGAGATAAACATGGTGGGAGGTTTTATGACCGCTGACCAGAAGCATGCTTGGGGCAGGCATTGATGAGGCTTGAGGAACTGATTGGAATTCTCTTCCTGTGCATGGGAAAGGAAATAGGAAGATGTAATCAGGGCTGAAAGGGAAGGAGGAGGAAGTGGTCCTCAGGTCCTTCTGCCATGTTAGACTACTGCTGCAATGTCCAGTAATTTATGCTAGGGCAGAAACCTTTCAATTTCACCTCACAGACTGAAATCATTTAGGTGAATTTGTGTTAGTCCTAAGTCAGTCTCGGTAATTAAAGATGTGATCTTTCCAGCATATCAAGAACGGCTGAATGGCAAGGGTCACATTAACCTAATTCATAAGGATGATTTATTAAGCCAGAATAAATGCATATTAATTCACACTGAGAACTATAGCTGCCAAGTACACAGCTACTTGGATCACCCTAACTACCACTTTGCTTCCCTTTAGGAATATTCCCAATAAGGTACACCTGGAATAAAGACAAAGCATATTTTTTATGGGAAGTGAGGATTTAGTGATGCTGACCTCTAATATCCTGAGTTGCACAATCTGACATGTTTACAGGAGAATTTTCATTTATTCATTCTTCTGTCTTTCACCAATATCTTACCCCTTCTTTCTTCTGTTCATCTTCAGTGTTAGCATCTTAATTCATGTTCTCATTATAGACAGCTAAGTTATTTAGAAATATTGTAGGCAGTCAGACAGGGCTGGACCTTGGAAAGGTCAGTGCAGAAGACAACTGAGGCTGGAGGCACATTCACTGAAGCCAGTGCTCAAGAAAAAAGGCTGACTATACCCACACACTTCCCCCAGGAATGACTAGAAGTGACTGATACTCTAAATAGACATTAATCATCTTGGGGTGGAGAATCAAACCTCTTCAAGGCACTCCTTTCAGGAAAGTCCTTGTCTGACCCATGTGTGCTTGGTACGTGACTTGCTTCCCAATATTTCTCAATTTAATCAATATTGCCTAAGTGACTACACTTGCAATTTTATTGGTTCACCATAATTTTGTACCACCTCACACCTACCTTGTGACTTCTCATGGGATCAATATTTGTAACCTTATTAGTTGACTAGTTTTGTTTCACCTTGAACCTGCCTCACCTCGGCAGCTCTGCTCAATAAAACACTCCTGAGAAGCAGGTTTGGTGAGCCGCCCACTTTCCAGGTCCCTCTCTGTCCCTCTTAGACAGAAGCAATCTTTCACTCAATAAATTCTTCCTGTTCTTAACTTTTTTTGTTCATAGAATTCATTTCTTGATTTTGAAGAACACAAACTTGGTGTTTCAGACATCTAGCAGGCTGGGAGTTTCTTTCCCCAGTCACCATCATTGCAGACCTGACTATACCAACTTAACCAATATCATCGCCTACTCTTTTACATCATTTAAATAAGTTCTCAACAAATTTGACACTCATCTTTCCAAAACTGAATGTGAAATTACATTATTTTTCCAATCTAAAATTCATCAATGTTTGTCTTTTATGATAAATTCAATGTCCATAATAGGATTTTTAAATTCCTTTATGAAGTTTCACCTATTCACTTCTCTATTGTCATTTAGTTATAACTTCTTTATGCTCTAGTGATGCTGAAATTTATGCAATCTTCTCTAAATAAGAAAGGCTATTTCTCACGTTTTTAACTTGTGTACATGCTTCTTCCTTTACACACAAAAATCTCACTACTTTTCTTTTTTGTTGACTTCCTCCCAGACTGATTTACTAACTTCTTTGAGAATTTTCTGACTACTCTACATATCCAAGAATGTAACCTAGCATACTCTCTTGTTGAATAATTTTTCTTCCCCCTAAAGGTGAGTTCCTGAAGGAACTGTCTTGTCATAATTTCATACTACTAGCTACCAGTACAGTACCTACAACACAAATAGTACTTGCCTGCTAAATATTTATAGAATGAATAATTAATGTAGGAGTAGTTATGAGTCTATCCTTTTTTATTGATAACTCTTTTGACTACTTCAAATAAACTATTTAATCACTTAATTTAACTGCTACAACAAAGTAATTACTATATTTTCTATTATATGCATGAGGACCTGATTTCTGGAGAGTTAATTAACTTTCCTAAAGATCCAAAGTTAAATGAAAGTCAAGATTTGAATATAGATGTGATTTGATAACTCAATTTTCTATCTTCTAGAACATTCTTTGTACAATAGACTACAGGTTTAAATTGAATCCAGTGACACAAGGATCACTTGAACTGGAATCGTCAAAGAAAATTCCAGGTAAGAAGCAAGTCTTTAATGGGGACAAGAAAATTTTTACAGGTATTTAAAGTATTAAAAGTTGAAAACAGAATCTTTCAGACAAAAAGGAATACTGAGAAAACTATCTCCAAGTAAATTCATGCATTGTGAAAGCAAAAGTGTGATAGCTTCTTACTCATTTGTTTAAAAAAAATTAATTTAAACCTTGCCTCTACCCATGATATTAGCACCCAATTTAATTTTTTTTCTTTTTTTCTTTTTTTTTATTTAAGAGAAAAAAGACACATATAAGAAAGACAAAAAGCAAAAGAGACAAACAAACAACAACAGCAAATCCACAATAGTAATATTATAGGTTTACAAAACAAGATCAAATGGATATTAATATACCCATTCTGACTTCATTTAACTAATGATTCTATAGTATATTTTTTCATACTGATTTCTAATGTTTTTAAGCTGAATTTTTTAATGATAGCATACAGTTGAGCCATATTTTTGATTATCAAAAATGAATTCTCTGCTTTTTAATTGAAATTCATAAATCATTAATACTTAGCATTTTATTGGTATAGTTGTTCATAAATTTACTCATATTGGAATTTATCTGTCCCTTTTATCTGTCCTCCTTTTTTCTGTTCCTATTTCCTTTTATATTAATGTAATATTTTGGGGGATTGTATTTTATCTCCATTATTGTGTTAATAACAATTCTTCAGTTTTTCTAATGATTTATAGTATATATATTTGGCTTATCACAATATAACTCACGTATATTGTAAAAAATTAAAATTGTCTTCCTATTGTCATTTGTACTATTGCTATCATAAAATTTATTTCTCTATTTGTTATAAGTAGCACTGCCGCGGTCCAGCCGGGCTAGGTCCACAGAGTCCCCAAAGGTGGGCTGAGCGTCGGCGCGTGGAGAACAGACACACAAACAGCTCAGAGACTGCGTGAATCTGCTTCGTTTATTGCTACTCTCTACTACTACTGTTACTAATACAATTACATACTCTACTAACTCACACAGAATAATTTCTATCCTTTTTTTTGCAAGGGCTGAAGGTTTAGATAACAAGAATGAGATCAACAGGTGTTTCTATGGTTACATGATTTATCAGCATGCATGACTTGTTAACACAGACAGAAAGTTTATACTTAATTAAAGACCTTGAAGTATATTTCGGCTGCTAATAAATTACTGATTACTTCTCAGTTAGTTGAATCAAGTTTCTATATTTATTTATGGAAAAAATCTTAATAATTACTTTAAAGTATCAATCCATATTTAAGGAGGTTTAATGTACTATAGAGGGTAAAATTGTTCTAAATGTTTTATTATAGTAGCCTGACTAAAAGCCTGCAAAGCACAAAACTATATTCAGCCACGGTTTAGCCCCCCTATTCCCTTGCAGTTTTCTCACAGCTGCAAGAATGTATTATCTACCTTGCTTCTCTCAAAAGACAAAATATAGTAGCAAGTCGGCTCCTCTGCATAGAGGTTCCCAGACAGTCCCAGCTGATTATTATTATTATCGTTAAAAGTTCTCAAACTTCTACTCTGGCTTTGGCCTTGTTGCTCTGAGTCAGTATCAGACCACTACACTATTAATAGTAGAAGAACATTTTATCAACTATCCTTTTGTTCCTAGGGAGTCTGCACTTTATTTACTGATTTTATACATAGGAAAGAAAAAAGAGAAATTTTTTTTGAACTGGATCAGAACACAAGTTAACACAGTAGTTCCCAAGAAATATTAACCCATTCCCACAACGCCAATTTTTATGCTGCGGCCTTTTCTTAGGAAATGTCCTCCTTCCATGTTTGGACTTTGTCAGCAGAACATGGGTCTCTCTTTCCTTCCATGTTTGGACTTTGTCAGCAGAACATGGGTCTCTCTTTTCCTTCCATGTTTGGACTTTGTCAGCAGAACATGGCTAGAAAAGGACGCGGCATAGCACATTTTTACAATTAATGTTTCTCTAATTAGACAAGTATCCTTTAAAATGTTTTTTCATAAGTTAAAAACATTTGCTTCTTATATTTACTGTTGTCACCATTTTTCATTCCTTTTTATAGATTCATATTTCCATGTGGTATTATTTTCCTTCTATTGGAAGATTTTCCCTTAATATTTTTTTTAATTTTATTTCA
>RJWM01018767.1:0-40329 GCA_004363535.1 Dasyprocta punctata
ATATAAAATGTCCCTCCACATTTCCAAACCTCTCCTCTTAAAAACTACTTTAAAAACAGAGTACAAAAAGGGCATATAAGAAATAGCAAGCAAATTTATACTATATCATAACACTTTGAGGATTCTGTCCTTTCTTCTCTAATAAAGGGGAAACTTTTAATAGCATAAGTATAGTAACAGAATCAGAGGTACATTTCAGGAAGATTAACATAGAAGCCGTATATAGAACTGAATTAGAAAGGCGAACAACTAGAAGAAGGCCAGTTAAGAAGCTCTTATGGTGGTAAAGAAAATGGGTAATTAGGAACTAAACTTCTCAAAAGGTATTCTGTTCAACAGCTCACTGTCCAAACCAATTTTAAATGATTCCAACAACCATGCACCCCTAGCTTTCATGATTTGCTCTAGTGTAATATGTCACTACCATTCATGTCAGAGAGAGAACAGATTTCTTTATGTGCTGCAACAATTCCCCTACTTCCACCACTGCAAAGCTGAGCTAAGGGTTTTTGCATAGAGAACTCTACAAGCAAGCATGTGCATAGTACTCTGCCTTGTTACATACAGACTAATTAGAAAGCACATTATTTGTTAGGGCATTAGCATAACAAATCAAATTAAAATGACACTGGAAAATTGGTCATTCAAAGTGAAAGTCAAGAATATTAATGTAAGTCTTTCAATGGACAAAAGCCAGCAGTGCTCAGCTAGGCAAGTTGGATATGTAGTAAATGGAAAGCTAAAGACTGCTCTTAGGTACTTTCATATTTAAGGATCTAAAGTGAACTACTAAATAAAGTGGAGTGGTAATAGTAAGTATTAAAGCACTATATAACATTTGAGTATCTAATATATTGGGCACTATGGAGCCCCAATAAATATTCACACAGACTAAGAATTCAGTAATATCAACATTTTACAGACAAGGAAATCAGACCTCGAAGTTAAATAATTCTTCTAAGGCTGGTCACCATTAAGGACAGACTTGAAACCTAAATCAGTCTGACCATAAACTGCCCTCTTTGCAGAGTATTTGATTTCGAAATTACTTTACAATCACAAGGCAAGTATTTAGAAGACATAAATGGAAATGGCAAGGGGGTGGAGAAATATGGTCAAGCCAAGTCAAGAAACCTTAAGTGAAGAGTAAAGAGAAGGTAAAAGCACATGCAAACTTCTGAAAAAGTTCAACAGAGCCACTAGGATGAAAAGTACAGCCATAAAGAAAGGAAGGTGTCTCATTTTAGGAAGTTTTTAGATTATCTTCCAGGTAAAGGTAGAGGTACAGATAAAAGAGAACAAAAACATAGCAACTCTCATGAAACTTCTGAAGGCTTATCATGAGTCTCCTACAGTAAAAACCTTGTACGCTATTGTATAAAAAGATCTGACAACCAACTGATTTTCTTTTGAAAGCTGACAAATATATTCTACTTTGCACACCCTTCAATACTTAACATCCACTCTCATCCAGTAATAGCAACTATTATTTCCCTACTCCTGACCCTGTCTCTATCCAAGTAAGGACAACTAGATTTCTTTTACCATCTACCCAAGGAAGAGAAAGGAAGAAAAATCCCCAAGTCTGCGTTACCAAGCTAAAAAAAAGACCTCACTTCCTCTAACAAATTTGTAATAATTTTTTTTTTATGCTTAGGTTTCATATATGCTAAGGAAGTGATCTACCACTGACCTATATATATCCCTAGTCCCCATATCTTTCCTAATGTACGACTTCAGTTATTCTTCCTGAGAGTGTTTAGTGTTTATCTCTGCCAACTCTAAGATGATACTGTGCATACAATATTATGTCCTTCTAATAACATTACAGCTTTTACTAAATTCAATCCCTCCTTTACAGAGTAGAGCTTCCTTCACTCTGAACAGTGCAGACGGTGCAGTGAGGACCTGACCATACAAAGGAGTACCAACAACTGTGAATTTCCTCTAACAAGCTGGGTCACTGGACAGCTTCCTAACCTAATAGTTATGAAACTCATTGCTTGTGAGTAAGGATGAAAAGGGCCCTAGTGACTGAGTATCAGAGAAAAGTGTGCAGCAGACGACAGAAAAAATGTATCACAATGCTGTGGGTGACAACAAGAGTAAAGAGGAATATGATTTCCCTGAACCCACAGATCCCAAATGGTAAAAGGCCACGATGTTCTTAAAACTAATTGGTCCCTGAGCAGAAATTTCTCCTGAGTTGGAGTTAAATGGGACTGAGTTGGAGCCTGTATAAGCTTTAGGCGAGGAATGTGCGTATAACCCCCATAACTTCATTCCTGCTGCTGGCTATTACCATCGTCCCTCGAACCTTTGGTTAAAAAAAATGCTTACAATTTCATACCGTGCACTTGAATCTCTAAATGGCATGGTAACGAGAAGCATGTTCCCCAAAAGGTCCCTCCATAATTATTTTATTACATCTATACACACAGGTATACCTAATACTTATAATTACAGGCCTTTGTGACACTACTCCTGAGTAAGATCTGAAAAGAAGGGAAGAGCAAAATATTTGTCAGGTAATAGCAATACGTTACAAGAATATTTGTTTTATCCAGGAAATGGTTTACTGCATGCTTTGGCCTCCATTACACAAAATGTCACCAAGCACACTCATTTTCTAATTTAAAGCATTATACTACCACATATATTCTCCAGCTTCTTAAAACAAACACTGGATCTGAAATGAACCAAGAAAATATAAGTAAACTTTAGTTTCAATGAATAATCAAAGTTGGCACATAAAAGTCATGAAAAAAATCCTAACAGCTCCATTTGTTAGAGCAATTTTCAAGAGCTACACCATAGATTTAGGGTCAACTATAACAAATGAATTACTCAGTTGCCAACATATTCTGTCTTAGAATAGACAGCAGAACAAGAGCCAATGAGATAAGAACTTTATACTGGACTTTCAACAAGTAACTTTAAAAGGGAAGTTTGGGTTGGGCTGGAATGACAAGGGACCCCAATCATCATTCTAAAAAGAAAGCTTGTTTCCAAAAAGAATGTTGCTTGTTTCACAGCACTGCAATAAATATCCACTTGTGTCACAGACTTAAGCATTTAACAAATGAATAGATTGGGGTAGGGCAGAGAAGGGAAGACTGAATAAAAATAAGACCAGTTATGGAAAAATGATAAACTTACGATATATAACAGTCATAAGTTTAACAAAGACAAGATGTATTCCACAACATTAAAAAAACTCTGCAAGAATGAAATGAATAATCTATGTATGGTACTACATGCCTGTAATATCAACATTTGGAAAGCTGAGACAGAAAGATTGCAAATTCATGTCCCATCTGGATAACTTAATGAGACTCAATCTTAAAAAATAAATGTGATGGTTCTAGGTTCAATTCCTCACACCATACATGCACATGCACACACATGGAAAGAAGATATTTTGAAAATAAAATATACACATATAGAAAATTATATAATAAAAGCCTTCCAAAAAACATGCAAACATTTAGCCAATAAAATGATCTTTTGCTTTAAAAGTAACCAAAGGAGATACTTTAAAAATGGAAATAAAATTGTTTATATCTTTGATCAACTCTGGTGATGTACTTCTTTACAAGAGTTTAAAATGTATATGTTCACTGCTCTTCTTAAAAATTAAAGCCAGACATGGGGGTGGATGCCTGTAATTTCAGCACTTGGGAGACTGAGACAGGAGGATTGCCATGACTTTGAGGCCAGCCTGGACTACACAGTAAGTTCAAGGCAAGCCTGAGGTACATATTGAAATCTTGCTTCAAAAAAGAAAAGACAAGACAAGATAAGACAGAAAAGGGAAGGGAAGGGAAGGGTAGATAAAAGAGCTGTAGTAAAGGAATAATTAGGCAGTACAACAACATAAAGGACTATATGGGTCTATGTAAATAAAAGTACAGTAACTTAAGTGTTGAGCTTGTTTCCAACCAAAAAATACCTTCCCGCCTAAAATGGGGTGGGGGTGGGGCATAAGGGGCATTGAAACCTGGTTTCCAACACCCTGGATAACAGGCAACAAAAGACAGTGCTTCAAGGTGACAGCAAACAAGTAAGCCTGCAATTGCTCTAGCCTATGGCCTTTTAAGGGTTTCTAGCAGGAATGGACAGGATCTAGGGGCACCAAGGTATCTAGGGTTCATGCCATGAAGTTCTTCTAGATCTACAAAGGACCTCCTTTAGCAGACTCCTGGGTAGTCTTTGAGTGTGGAGAAAATATCAGTTAACTGGGGCCTGTAAAAAGATTAGAAAGAAGCCGGGCGTGGTGGCGCACGCCTTTAATCCCAGCACTCGGGAGGCTGAGGTAGGAGGAGTGTTGTGAGTTCCAGGCCTGCTTGGGCTACAACACGAGCGCAAGGCTGGTCTGAGCTACATAGTGTGACCCTGTTTCAAAAAACCAGGGCCGGGAGTTTGGCTCAGCGGCTTAAGTGCGTGCCCTGGCAGGTGCGAGGTTGTGAGTTCAATCCCCGGTGCCGCAAAAAAAAAAAAAAAAGATTAGAAACAATCGAGACAACACGTTCATATGATCTGATCATTCCTCTCCAGGATTATTTGCTTGAGACAAGAAAACATATGTCTATACAAACACTTAAAAACAAATGTTCATAGCAGTTTGTATATAAAATTGAAAACAATTTAAGACTACGAACAAGTAAATGAACAAACCATGATATATCCATACAAGGGAATGGTCAACAGTAAAGAGGAATACCTATTGACACGTATTGCAACATGGATGCTAAGGCAAAAAAAGTCAGGTTTTTTTTTTTTTTTAAAGTGCATCTGTCTCATTCTATTTATAGAAAATCCTAGCAAAAGCAAATTAATGACTAGTGACAGAAGGAGATCAGTGGTTAGGGTCTGCATAGGACGGGCAGAGGGAAGGAATTTAAAGGACACATGAAAATTTCTGTGGGAGTAATGAATATGTTCACTATATATCTTGTTTGTAATAATGGTTTAACGGTTATACGTTTTTTCTCAAAACTGACCAAATGGTACACTTTAAATATGTGTGGTTTTCTTGCAACATCAATAAAATCTCATTAACAGCTTAAAAAAAACAGATGATACATCTATAGTTTTAAGTATCAGGAAACAAAGTAACATGTACATCTTGGTTGAAATCACCAAGTTTTTTGAGGCATCTATATAAACAGTATAGAGTTTTTGCTTTGAACTACTTTTTTTTAAAAAAAAAAAAAGCTTGATACTGGGTTAATCAAATTTTAAGAGGCCATCCTTAGACACTGACCACTCTCGAGCCACAGTTTTGCCAGCATCAACATGAAACTGCGAGATGCTTGGGAAACAGTGAGCTGTTTAGAAAAAGGTAAAGCACAGAAATGAGAATGTTTTTCTAATTCTACTGAGGCAACCAGGGACCTCAGGTTACTGTCCACTCACGTTTATCTGCTCTGCTCCATTTGCTCACCACTCCCAAACAAACCACAGGAGGCTATTCTTGGTGAATAGAAAAAGGCTTTATTGAAAGTTAGCTCTGAGGAGCTGGAGGGGCCTCATCTTGCTACAAGTCACCACCATCTGACTGTATTCAGGTGTGTAAGGATGTTTTATAGTAAGGAAGAGGGGAGGGGAAATACAAGGAGAAAACTGACAGTTTCAAGCTTACTTCATCCCTCCTGGCCCTTTTCCATTCCCTCCTTTCTCTGTGAAGGGGACTGTGCCCCAACCTCCTGGCCCCAGCATCTTCATGTTCTGTGCATTCATCTGGACCAAGAAGAATAGGGGTGGTGGTTTACTCCCTAAGCCTAGGGAAATTTGGAGAAGTCATTTCTCTTTAAAGGGAAAAAAAAAATCTAACTTTTAACATTGCATTCTGCCCTGGTGGTTATGCTCAAAGAGTGAAACACAACAGGAAGCCTGTACCCAAGAGGGACACTGCTGTTTGGGAATTTACTCTGGCTAACAATTTCCAGAAATGCCAGTTCTTTTATACTGGTTGAAAATAGTCAAAGCAAAATTTTGAAAATCTTAATGAACACCCTTGCCATATGCAATGTTCACTTCAAAAGCTGTGTGATTTTTTTTTTTGGTTTGTTGGTTGTTACTGTTATAAAAAGGAAAGTCATTCTTAATCATAAAATGTAAACTACAAAATAGGAGGAGGAATTTGTTTCTAAGAGCTGCCAAAACAAACTGGGTGGCTTAACACAACAGGAATTTATTCTTCCAGAGTTCAGAGCCAGAAGTCTGAAACCAAGATGTTAACAGGGCCATGCTCCCTCTAAGGTTCTGCGAAACATACCTTCCTTGCCTCTCCTAGCTTCTGGTAGTGGCCAGCAATCTTTGGCAGTCTTTGTCTTGAGCAACACCATTCCAATTCTGCCTGCCTTCTTCACATGCCTTTTTTAGCTCTGTTCTGTCTCTGTCTCTTGTCTTATTCTTAAGAGGATGCCAGTCATTAGATTCAGGGTCCACCCTAAGCCAATATGAATTTACCTGAATTTGATTACAACTAAAAAGACACTTAATTCTAAATAATGTCACATTTCCTGATAGGATTTTAACAAATCTTTGGGAAATGATACAGTTCAAGCCACAACAAGTTCTCTTGAATAATGAATGTAGCAAGGAATATCTTCACCTCCAGATACACAGTGATGACCAACTCAAGTTGAATGAAGAAACCTCAAAATGGCTGGCCAAAATGCAAAAATCATTTTCATTTCTCTTTTCTAATTTCAAAATTAGATTTGCAACAAACATTCTTGATCTTTATTCTACCTTCACTCCCACTCAATAACCAGAGTTCTAATTTTCAAATACATTGCTTGAATTTTAGTGCCTGAAATACTAGTTTTACAACATGAAAGGAAAAAATAATTTTTTTAAAAGTCAGAAACAATTTACTTTGCGCCCTTTTAAAGCATTGTCTAAATCTTTAGCATAATATGTGATCTTCAAAATAATACGTGTTTGAAGACACACTCATTTATTTATGTAACACCATGGCCACAATCTGCTCCGTGGTGAGGGCTGAGACAGAGGGAGAGTCAACCGGAAACAGTGGCTTCTCCACTCAGTGTATGTAATCCAATCAGATAGGATTATCAAAACCTGACAAATAAAAGCCTGGTGCCTGTACTCCAGAATTTCACAAGGAAAAAAAAGTTAAGTTTTATTCTTAAATGACACATACTTACAAACAGAAATTAAATGATTAGACCCTTATGTTAATAAAAAAGAAATTCAAGATACAGATATAAATCATCTGAGATTAAAATAAACTCTCAGAGACTGACACTTTGGTGACAGATGACTGAGAGTTCAGCATGGTCCCAGGGCAAATACATCAAACAAATGTCTCTAGTTCATAGGATTTATTTGCAAGACAGTAGCTAGAGAGGTTTGTTTAGTATATTCTTTGGTAATTAAGAAAAATAGAAATTACATGTTTCATAATATGTTTATCTTTAGGCAGCATAAAAGCAAGTGTCAAAATGATCCTTTACATACCCATTTTACATTCATCATTGTGGTGCCACAAAAGAGAAACAGGGAACATTTTTTATGGTCTGTGATATGAACAAAATATGGTTATATTTTAGATTTAGATCTGGCATAAACACTAGATGTAAGATACTCTTTTTTTTCCAACTCTAAAAATTATAATGTTTAAGAGGGTAGACAGATCACAGACATTACACTTAAAAAATTAAAAGACATACTAAAGAAGCATCTCTCTGTAACTGAAGGCACAAAGACTACCCATACCATAAACATTTGTGAGCACAGAAAGTCTTACCAAATGGGTGAGGAAATACTAAACCTTTGTTCACATGAAAAAGAATCATTCATGTGAGGTCCTTAAATCTAATTTTGACTTGTGAGGAAAGACACAGACTCTCAAGTCTCCTCCAAGTTCAAATCTCTGAGATTCAAGGACATAGCTCTCTCTTCCTTCTCTTGGTGAAGGTAAACAGCATTAAATCTAAATCAGTTTTCCCTGAAATGTAAGCTCTTCTCCCCTCCTTCAATGTCCCTCTGCACTGATGATGTTTGTGAAGACTGTTCCCCTGATGATGTGTTACATAAATTATCCAACAGGCAGGAAAACACCACGACTGAACAGCAAACAACACGTGTCTTTTTTGAAGAGATGATCAGGCCAGAATCAAAGGAACCTGGGTGTCTCAAATCTGCTGAGCAATCTTCCAAGTCAACAGGAACAGAGATGAGAAAGGGGGGTTAGAACCAAGTAATAATGTGCAATAGAGCCATCACCATATTTAACTGACTGTGAGATTTCACTTTCACATATGCTACTATCATTAAACCAAGGGTGTAGCCGGAGATAAGAGAAACCTTTAAGCTTTTAAGAAATAAAAGAAATGTAGTGTATCTCTAATAAGGTCAAGAAGGCAGGGTATATTTAATAAATATGAAGCTCTACTTCTCATCTATCACAGTTGAATAATTTTATTGGCAAAAACTACCATATACTATTCTTACCCTAGCTTCATCCCATATGATTCCTATCAAGTATAATCAATCTCCTGCAAGTGTGCCTCAAATAGTTCAGAGTATAGTATGGGAACCAAATGGAAAAGCATGAACACAGAAGACACCTAACTAGCATACAGCTTGGCCAAACATCAACCATTTAATTCACTTTCACCAATACAGAAAAAATTTAAAAACTTAAATTTGGTCCCTTGGGAAACTAACAGTATAGTTAGAAATAGCCTGTGGCACCCAAGCTGATCATTTTTTTCACATCAACTCAGGGTGAATAACAATCAGAAAGCAAGTGGCAGAGACACACAGCCACTAGCTTTGCTAGATGTACAATCGATTCTGTGACAACATGATCAACAAGAACTATTTCTCTTACACCCAAATACTGAGTCCAGATGTCTTTCTGGTGACTAGAAAAGATGCTGCATCATGACAGCTGTTTGATGCTCCCATGCTGGCTAGTTACATTCTGACCAGACACATGCTTGACCAATGAGGTATCAGTGCACTCATAAAGAAAACATTACCAAAAAAGAACGCAGGCCATCAAAATTGAAAATTAGCATCCTCTCTCGCTTTTTTGTCTGCTTAAGTCACAGTAAATAAGGGGCAGTTTTGCAGAAAAATGATAAAGGGACTACTGCATTTTATGTAATTAAGCAATAAGCATACACAAGTAATTAAGTGTATAGCATGAAATAGCAATAAGCATTCAGCACATCACAAATTACTCAACACATTCATTTCACCACACTTTTTTAATTGAAAGAACTGGTGACCCAGATAAAGCAGTGAATTGAAAAATTAAGTGAATTCAAACAGTAATATATAGTGGTTACAAGTACAGCTTTTGGGTTAGGCCTGGGTTCTATTCCCAAGAGTTCCATTTCCCTGCTGTTTGACCTTGTGCAAGTGTCTTTAAAAGTTTCCAACCTTCAACTTCCTAACATGCAAAATAAAGACGATAAAACCTTCACCTTATATGGCTTTGACTTTGTAAGCAATCTAATAGACAGTGCAGGTAAAGTTCTTGGCTCAATGCCTGGCACAGGATAAACACGCAAAATGTTATATGCTATATATCATTAGTATCAGCGATAGCACTACGAAGCGATGCAATTCTCCAACCCTCGCACTTCTCTTTCCCTTGGAATTTCTTGTGTATACTCTTTTTGTGCCTTTCCCAAAGCACTTTTATTCCACCTTGCAACGCTTCTTTGTATTTTATCCTGATTCACCCACCCTGCATCCCCATCTACCTTCAGAAGCACCTTTGTACACCCATGGTAACTAACACAGTGCTGAAAAATATTTAAGTGCTATAAAGATGCTGAAGAAATTACCTGAGCAATGAATGAATGAAGCGTGAATGAACCTAATTGCTGGTTTACCTTGAGGTGTTGATATTCACTGCCTGCTACAGTGAACACTGCTGAAGAGGAGTGGCAGAAGCTGGAAACCTAGGTGGCAGCAAGAGGTCCCCAAGTATTTCCACTTTCCTCCATTTAGAAAGATGAATCTACACAAATGCTTCAATTCAAAGGAGACACTAATGTGCTTTGGTGGAATTGTGCCAGCCTGACCCATAAATATCTTTATAAAGAAAAGTCAAAAACTATTTAATTCATTACAGGCTGAGAGTTTAAAAAGCAAGAGAGGATTAGGCGGTCCACACTCCAGTAAAGGATCACAAAAGGGCATAGTTCCAGTTAATAATGCTACCTCTGTAATGGAAAATGTATAAAGAAGATATGAGAAGATGCAAATAAGGAATTTCTTATTCAATGTCAACAGAAAAATAACCAGGATTTTAAAGAAGATTTTACCAACATGATATAAGGAGAAGAAAAAATGTATTTCAAAGAACCCCAGTCAAGAAAAAGATACATGCAATAAATTGACCCAGATAAGGAACGGCAGCTGGGCCATTCCTTATCACTCAACAGAAGAGATACCAAGCCAGCAAAAGAGGTAACCAGAATTAATTGGACAGGCTGCCAGAGACAAACAAAGAGAATTTCCTAAATTTAGCAGTAACTCAACATCCTACTTAGGAGAAGTCACCATGCAATGACACTATGACTTCAACAGAGCTGGGCAAACATGCTTGCACCCTGCCCTGTGGCAAAGACAAGCACCCTCCTCCCTAATATGTAGACAGAAAGCTCAGACAAGGTTCTGATTAGTTGCCATCCATGGAATCAAAGTTTAGTTGATTAGCACTGCCACTTTTAAAAGGTTCTCTACCTAAAGGGATTTTTTAAAAGAGAGAGAGTGGAAGGGAAAAAATGGAAACAAATCTTTTGTAAATGAGAAGGGGAAGAAGGATTGAAGGGAGGGAAGGGGAATGGAAAAAAAAGAATTAAGACATTACGCACAGGTACAAATTCTCTATGATGAATGTAATCATTGTGTATGGCAAGTATGCACAAATAAAAATAATTTTTAAAAAATATAAAAAGCAAAATAATAATAATAATAATAATAATATCTACCTACTGCTTTCAGGCCCCAAGAAACAAACTCAAGATCTCTCTCTTGACCACTCCTAATCTTACATCTGTAAGTGACATATTTCTACCAGCAGAATAAAAGATTCATCTATCTCCAGTTCAATCTCCTAACATCTACATAAATCACGTGATATTTATTTCTTTAAGGGCAATTCACTAAAAACTGCAGGTGCAAAAAAGACAAAGAATTTACCATTCACATATATTTAACTTCAACCTTTAGTAAACACATTATCTCAAAGAGAAAGATGGTAGGAGAGCAGCAGAGAGGTAGCAACAACTGCTGGCTGTCAGCACCTCCCAATTCCATCCAAAAAAAACAGACTTGACTGTAAACTGTTCCTCATCTCAGACAATGCATCTAACTAGCCTGAAACACACAATTTTATCAAAATGACACTAAATGGGTTTTCAAAGGAGATTTTCACTGTACACAATCTTCATCTCATACATTGACTTGTACTCAACTACTCAGAAAGGTAAAACTGCACCCTAAATTAAAAGCTACAACATACCTAAGTGATAAGCTATAGAGAATATGAACATCATTGACACAAGTCTGAAGCCGGAGAAAAATGACTTTTCCAGGCACAGGGATACTCACACAAAGACAAGATTCATCACTCCTAAATTCTTAAACAGTCCTGGTCTTCCATCTGAAAATACTCAACTATCAAGATCACAGAAAATCTCCTTGTTCCATAATAACCTACAATGATCCCATTCAGATGGTTATACTGATGAGGCCACTGTCTTCAAAGATAATAAACCTACAAACAAAGTAAGCTAGGGGACCATTGTGAGTCACTGGGTATACACACCAGAACAGTTCTTTGCCTCTCTAATCCCTTGGTAATCCTCTCCTAGTAGACAGGCATACTCTGCCTCACAAGTTTGTTATCAGGGAAAAGTGTAAACTCCTCTGAGAATAAACAGTAAACAAGATAGGAAATAGTCACTGAAAAGGCAGACTTTTATTAAAGTCTGAGAACACAAACACTGACTCTAATAAGGAACGATGCGGGTGATAGGCTGTTAATAAGGTGCTGCAAGATAACCATAGCAGCCCATCCCTGACAACCATTCTAGCTCAACACATGTCCCAGATTATGTGAGTTGAGGAAATATAGTATATTCAATTTCACGACCTACTTTTACCAGACAATCCTTTACCATGCTGATCCCTGGGGCTGCTGGGTATGTATGGAAAAGTGCTGAATGCTCTACGAATTGAGTTTCAGAAGGTGCCTAGGTTGTATTAATTCTATAAATACGTTTATTCTGTACCTCCCATTTACACACCAAAACTGATGCTTCAAGGTCTATTGTAAGTTGCAGGTTCTAAAGGTAATTTCAAATATAAACACTGATAAACCATATAGATTTGGCTTTACTCAGATCTAGGATGTACCTAGATTACAGAATTAAAGGAAATAAATATTTCCTGCTATTGATTTCTTAGAATGAGGGAGAAAGGGAAATTGATGGCATTAAGGACCCCACATGATACAACTATCCAGAAACTGTGTTCTTCTGGTCTCCAGCATTGATCACTGAAGAGAACTAATAGACACTAAAATCATTATTAGAACCTAAGAGTTATTAGAACCTCATTAGCAAAGTCCAATTACAGACAGAAAGTCAAGCTATTTTAGCTGAACATTCTTACCAATGGAAAAAAATAGAGCCTTCATAATCACTTTCATTATCAAAACAGACTCCCTGCTGAAGCCTTTTAATTGGAAGCCTACCATTTTAAAGACATTTGCATTTTATCAAACTATATTGACAGGGCTAATAGAAATAGCTTCTAGCTCCTAGCTTCATATATTCCAAATATGTGAAGGCAGTTGTGGTGATCCGCCCTAACAAAACAGGAAGACCAGGATAGGACGTTAGGCCCCCTGCACACAAGCATCTGACTGGACTCTCACCATATTCCTCTTCATCTCTGTGTTAAAAGGAAGAAGGCGCAATGAGAGAACAGCACAAGGCCTGTTCTATGTATAAAATGTCCCAAAGATAAAAATGTTGTAATCAATTAATAAATGAACAAAATTAGAAACAGTGTAGATGAATATGTGACAATGAAGAGTTTCGCATGCTACATATTCTGCGCCCTCCACAGACGTTTCTCTCTTCCTGTCTTTCTAACAGAGACTATCTCTAGACATGCTGAGTGCAACAGTGCTATTGCCATGAGCTCTATTTTGCTATTTATAGAGGATATAAAAGTACACAGCACTTTACAAACCATAGAACATAGGCACTGCAGACTGGAGAAACTCAGCCTAAATTAGGGACAAACTGGTAAGGAAAACATTTAGTTGTACCAAATACATGGAAAGAACAATTCTGGGAGATGGTTTAAAAAAGAAAAAAAAAATCAATCAATAGTGATATGTAGGAAGAAGTTCACACAAACCAAAATCAGCTCAATGGTAATCCAAAGCAAGAACTCCTGGTATTGTTTTATTCTGTTTGTGCTGCTGTAACAAAACACCTGAGCCCGGAAAGTTTGTAAGAACAGAAATGTATTTCTCACAGTTCTAGAGGTTGTGAGTCCAAGGTCAAAGTGCCAGCAGCTAACTTCTGCTTCCAAAATGGTGTCTTCTTGTTGTATTTTCCAGAATGGAGGCACACTGTGTCCTCACATGGCAGGAAGGATAGAAGTGGCAAAAAAAGATACAACCTCCCTCCTCAAACACTTCTATATGAGCAAGTATCCTCTGTGACCCAAAGTCAACAAAATTCTCCACCTCCCAGCACTGTTATACTGGGAATTAAGTTTCTAATACATGACTTTAGGGGGCACATTCAGAACACAGCAAGCATTAAACATTAATTTTGATTTTGTAACCATATGATGCAAAATTCACACAAGTAATATTAAAATGTGAATGCCTAATAAACATCCAAGTGTTTATAGATAAAGAATATAAGGAAGAAAATTGGGTCAAAATATGATCTTCTAATGGGTCTGGGGTAGCTACAAATCTATTAGTTATACCAACAAGTGCTATCTACACAAGTGATGGTTTCAGGGTATTTATCAGCTAAGGAAATCATCATAATCTTTACCCTCCTTGAAAAATGAAAGACTTGATTTTCTAAAACTTCTATAAAGGAAGAATCACCCAAGAGTCACAGAAAGCTAAAACATAAGAAATTCCCTTTAGGTTTCAGCTTCAAAATCTTTAATTGAGGAATTTGAAGCTTGTTTCTTAATTCAGTACTGTCCACACTTGCCAGAGACTGAGAAAAACTGGTAAACAGATGTTGTTAGTATTGAGTTTTTCAATTACAAAGGACCTAATGTTGCCACACAATTCTGTGATATATTCTTATTCCTGCTTTGCACAGAGCGTAAGGAACTTCCTCAAACATGCAGGAGATGAAGTGTGACATAACCAGTGTCATCCATACACCAATCACAAATGCCTGCTTGATGACCTCTTCTAACACACTACCACAGACAGTAAAAAGCAGCCATGTTCACTTCCTAAATGTAAATCAAAAAAGCTCAGTAGTCGAATGTTAAGTAGAAATTCAAAACATCCTAAGCTATCCCTCCACCTCTGAGCTCACTTAAGGTAAACACCACAGAAAATCTCTTGGTGCTACTTTCCTGATGCAAACCACAGGAAAGCCCAGTAGTATCATGATGTGTTCTCAAATGTCATTTGTAGCCCATAGTAAAAATAATCATCCAGCTGATTTTGATGGCCTTCTCATATATTTCTCTTTAGATTCCCAAAGAGCATGTTACCAATTCATTGCAAAAATCAGGCTTTAATCTTCTCCCATTCATCAACAGTGACACCAACCCCCTTCTCTATTCAAAAGGGAAACCATCTGCAATAGTTCTGCCCGATTTCCCCTGGAATTTTAGCTTCAACTGCTTGGTTTCTGAACCCTCAGCAATGGGAGCAATTTACCTCGATTGACTTCACCAGTCACTGTTGCAATTTAGCTAAGACATTTCCCAGGGGCCTATTAGAAAAGGTTCCAATTTGAAAAACTCACATCTGATCCTACAAACCAGTCCTGAAAATATCTTTTGGTACCAACTTACAAATTATTCTTTTTCTGATCCCAAATTCTTCACTTTGCTATAGAAATGCAAACAGAAAATAAGAAAACAACAAGATTTCTGAGAATCAGCTCAATGAAAACTCAAATAAGCAAATATCAAACTACACCATGAAAATCAAAGTCTGTCACATGTGTCTCAAGGTTCTGATTTAGTTTGGTTTGGTTATTCCAGTCTACACTAAGCAAACTGAAGATGGCGGCCCAGAGCAGAGGGAGCCTTCAACAGCTTCTGTAATACAGCAACATCTTAAACCTAATGAATATGTGGAGTTCCTTCCAGAGTTAAGGACCATGAAAATCCAAATTGCACTATTAAAATACTTCACACTCACACACACATTGCACCTATTCAGTGGAGCTAACTAAAAGAAATGAGGAACTTCACATTATGTAGGAATGGGCAAGGGATAGGAGATAGCTCCTCTGGCAAAAGAAATGGAGAATCTTTTTAATTAACATTTTTTTATTATCAAAAGGTAAAAAGTAGCAATGTTCAGACTACCTTTGTGAAAGTCATAACATTCAGTTATCCCATAAATAATTATATCATTATTTGAAATTAGACTTAATAGACCATGACAATGTATTCCAGCAGGTCTCAACTGATGTTTTTCTATAATACTGGGGCTTCTGAAATAGAATGGAGAAAAAGTGTCATCAACACTGTTTATTATTTTAATGTCACCAAAAATTAAATGTTTCTCTTTAACAAAAAAGAACATTTGACGTAGGAGGAGCATTGTGAGTTCGAGGCCGGCTTTGGCTATAACACAAGCACAACGCGGGTCTGAGCTACGTAGTGCAACCCTGCCTCAAAAAACTAGGGCCGGGAGTTTGGCTCAGTGGCTTAAGTGCCTGTCTGGCAGGTGTGAGGCTGTGAATTCGATCCCCGGTGCCACAAAAAAAAGAAAAGAAAAAAAAAAAAAGACCATTTGCTACCACATGTCAATAAATGTATGAACAAACATCTAAGTACTATTAATGGAAATAACTTTAAACAGTAAGTCACACTTAATTTGACTGAATATATACATTGTCATGCACAGTTGCTTGATTTTAGCAAATGTATTTTTTATACCAGAATTATCAAAGATTAAAATGACAGCATTAAATACTTCTAAATACCATGAACTCACAAAGGTCTTTCAGCTGAACATGTTTGAGAACCAGAGCTACATTTATAAAAAATGTTAGCAGAATTTCCAATGTTCAGGAAGATGGCTCCCTAAGACAGTGAAAAAGGGATTCCCAGGATGCACAATTCCAAATGCAGTATGTTTCTTCTCTGACAACAAGGGCAGGTTAAAAATTTCAAAGATTTCTTACCTGCCCTAAATTTAATTAGAAAGCTTATTGCTGCTTTCTGGGTAAAATCTCTACATAATTTTCAACTGGAAGTGACCAACATGAGTGAAATGACAGAAGACACTGATTTATGATGGTACTTTTTCTCTAGCAACAGTACTGCTCACAATCTATCGCCACAGAGCAGGTACTACGTTCCACACGGACAGGTAGTATGTTCAATGCACTCCATGTGGGAAAGCCTGCTGTTTCGGAGCAGTAGGTCTCAGAATCCAGACCAAAGACTCTGCTCCTCTCCTTTTTCACCCCTTTTAACTACATATATGCATGAAGCCAGAATTCCTTCAAAGACTTCAACTAAAATAACATCAAAAAAGGGATAAGGCAGAAGGCAGGTGATTCCAGCTGTCCTTTTACTAAGCCACACGTTAAACAGTTGCAAACCCCTCAAAAAGAAATAACGTGTCACATTTAATATTTTCTTGATAGCCAGTTGTTTTTTATAAAAACAAAGTTATTTACATTAACTATCATGGGCTCTTTTTTTAATGAATTATTTTTTTTAATTCTCACATTTCTAAAACAGTATCAATTGTTATAATTAATCCACATACTCTATAACTTATACTAATGTAATGAGGCCCTGAAACCAAAAAGTTTGAGACCACTATTTCCAGAAACTCACAGAGCAACATAGTTACAAACAGTAACAGAGACGATCAGGGCAGAAGAATCTTAAAGTGCAGCTTCTTCTTCAAAAACCAGCTTTTATATAAGAGAGCATAGATAACTCTTATAAAAATAAACCTTAAGTTTTAAAAATTTCACTCAACTCTTTACCTGAACATCTGTTTAACGCTGCCCTAAAACAGTATTCTTTCAGTCTTGCAATATGCTCATTTATTTCTGCACAATTTTAACTGTAATATAAATAAAATGATCTTTGCCTTTTTCATCATAATACTATATCCTAAATAATCTAAGCACATACATTATCTTTATAACTTTGATAGGTACAGAATCAGAAAATATATGTATTTTTATGCAAATATATTTTTATATAAATATGTATTTATATATGTATCTCACAAACTGTCTCTTGGCACCCCTTAGTACTTTAAAATAAATAAAAAAATCAGAATGCATCTTCAATAGTCCATAATTTACTTAACTATTCCCCTACTTCTGAGTATTTAGCTCTTTCTACATCTGTGAGATCACTCTACAGGATACAACTTTAGGCACAGAGCTTGGCTCTTCTTTTAAATCCTATCTTTAGATGGAATTGTAAGAGGACTACTCTGATAGAGATTTTGTGCATTTGATGAAACCACTTACATATTTATGCAGACTAACTACTTGGTCCTAATGGCAAAGGACATGCTCTCACTCCATATACAATGTTTCACAATCATTTCTTGAAAAGGAAGATTTTACAAACCCACCATAGCTATGAATTCAATGAAGAAGTTACTTAAGAATTTAAGCCTGATTCAGATGGGAGTCAGCTTCATGTGTTAATAAATTACTTGGGTCTCAGTCATTGTAGATACAAAGTTTAGGGCAAAACTCTTTTCATAAACCAGGATGCCTAACACATTTTGGTAACCACTATACACTGAACTATATTCCTTGAAAATTCTTATGTCAAAGCCCTAACCCCAGGTATCTTTAACTGAGGGCCTAGGGTAGGCCCTAATCCGACAGGAGCCCTTGTAAAAAGAGATCAGGACAGGAGATGTGAGGAAAATGTGTGTGCACGAGACAAGCACGGAGCAGCTCTCTGCAAGGCAATGAGAGAGCCTCAGTGGAAACCAAACCTAAGACCAAGGGGTACCAAGAGACACCCTGGTCTGGGACTTCGAGCTTCCAGAACTGTGAGAAAAAATATCTGTTGTTAAAGTCAAGTCTCTGGTATTTTACTATGATATCCCTAGCAGACTAACAAAATTATCAATCTGACGCTTGAGGACAATTCTAAGTGTACCTTCCCCATGTACTCTAAATCCTTTTATCTCAGTTAACTTTTTGGTTGCTGGGGAAAAAAAATATCTGACAACCCACATTTTAAAGGAAGAGAGATATACTTTGGCTGATGGTTTTTAGAAGATTCATTTCATACTGGGCTAGCTGCAAAGCAGGAAGGGAATGGTGGAAGAGTCTGGTAGAGGAAAGCAGATCGTGTCATGGTGGCCAGGAAGTTGACAGAGTAGGAGGAGGAGCCGGGAAGAAAATCTACCCATCTACATCACTCTCCCAGTGAACTACCTCTTCCAACCAGGCCTGACTTCTTAAAAGTACATTCAGCTAGGCATTCATCAGTGGCTTACTTCAGTGATGTGCACAGTGCCCACGATCCAGTCACTTTCTGAAAGCCCCACCCACCTCTAAACACATGAGGCTTTTAGGGAACATTTTAGATTTAAACTATAACACCTCTCATTTACAGACATAAAAAAACATTTACAAGGTTATGTGGTCACCTGTGGCCACAAAAGAAGAAAGGAAAAGATCAGGGAAAAAATTTTAAGTCACTTTCACTGATACCAAAATTCTTTGTACTGTATGTCAAGAACAATTATAAATGAAACAATTATAAATGAACAATTATAAATGAAAGCCCCAAGTATTCCTGAACATCAATACCAGACTCATAATTTAAGCCATTAACTTCTGGAACACACTTGTTGAGGGTGCTCAAAAGCAACCAATAGTTCTGAATAAAACTTTATCAATGTGCAAACCTTTGGAGAAAACTATAAGAACCATATCTGCTACACAGGAGATGTACCTTTGAAGAAACCCTGAAATCAGGATAATTTAGAAAAACAATGGCTTTAACAAGAAGAGAACTTGAAGAGACATGAAGATAATTTTAACAGCTTTCAAGCGAAGCTGGGTGTTAAAAATGAAGACAAATGAGTGATATGCCAGATGGATGCTAGCTTTGAACCGTGGGATAAAATCTAACCAAAAGTAGAACTTCCAGGTTTTCAAAGTTAAAGACGTATAGACAAAAATGGAAGATTACTGAGATTTACAAAACAGTTACAATATGACTATACAAGTGTTATTTTAAAAGTCTCATTCTCTACAAATCCTGTCTTGGTATTTTTCCCCCCTTTGGTTAGTTTTCCTCCCTTAATGGAACCTTTCTCAGCTAATGGAGGAGGTAAAATACCCCAGTATACCAGATAAAGAAATGAGCACAACTTGCCCCTCTTGAAATTTAAAAACAAACAAACAAACAAACAAACAAACAAAAACAACCCCCACCAAACCATAGAGTGATAAAACCATGGGCAGTTGTATACACTGAACCCTCAGGTCTTAAGAATTTCCTTTACAAAAGAATTTACATACAATTTTTTTTAAAGCGTTGTCCTTCCTACAACCCTCACACAAAAAGAAACTTGCTTAGATTCAGAGATGATTAACAGTTGAAATCAGAGAAGTTGAACTTTAATTAGATGCAGGCAAAATATTTAAAGATTTTCAGCATGCTAATCTTGTACTTGATGACCAAAACGATAGAGCTAGGTGGCCTAGAAAACCATATGGAGATGCGAAGAAAACTGTGCGAACCAGCAGTCCTAGTTAAGGTATATATGGAGAGTAATATACCACTTGAAATCTATTTTGAAATCCTTCTATGCTGCTTAAATGTTTTCCAAAATTATATTATGCTATAAACTGAAACTCTAAGAATCTACAAATTCGTTCGGAACACAGTTTGCAATTATTATGTAGTTCCTAGTTTCTTGGGTCCATGTCATTGCAATACCAGCAATCAGTAGATTCCTAGGCACAAACAGTAGGGGCTCGATGCTTAAAAGCGAGGACAAACAGTTCAACAAAGAAAAGTAGCCAGGAAAACTCTTAACACGGATAAATACTGAAAGGGCTAGGGGTTTAGCTCAGCGGGACAAGCGCCTGCTTGGCAAGCGCAAGGTCCTGAGTTCGATCCTCAGTACAAAAAAAAAAAGGGGGGACAACTACTGGATATAGAGATAATTAGGCAAAAGAATTTGCAAAGGAGTTTCCCTTAATGATGGCAAAGAGAAGTTGGAAACACAAAACATATGTCTGAGAGATGCTTTTTGAGACTCTTACAAAGTTACACATTAAACTCATGACTAATTTCCTATTGTCATCAAGGCACATAATGATTTCCCTAAGTAAAACTAGGAAAGTTCAAAATTAGTAGTGTTATTAAAGATAAACAAAATACTTTGCCCTGCACAGTTATGAGCAAGATACCAGATTCTTTTAGAGAGCAAACAAAAAGAACAGAATATCTGGCAAAGATCTCCTACGTATTATCTTATTCAACCTCACTTACTAGGCAACAATCATTATAAGGTCATCATTATAGTGCTATTTCACATAATCAAACATAAATTTAAACTTATTATCATCCCAATAGCTCAGACTTAGAGGTAGAGCTGGTTTCAGACACAATGTAGCCCAATCTTTTAATATCTATTTCTCTTTCACAATTCTCCATTGGGACCTTCAAGTAATAAATAAAGTAGCACAGATTAAAGAGACAGATTTATGAATCAAATAAGTCAAAGTAGCCCAAATGCAAATCATATCTGGACTCAGGATGGTATTTCTAGTCCACATCTGGTATTCTGGTGCCAGAGTCTAAGAAAGATGAGGAGAGTCCTCAGGGAGAACAAACAGCCTGTTATGTGGAGGTAGAACTACGCAGGGTAAGAAGAGATGGGAACACAGGAGCTTGAGTATGGCCAGAAAGATTTCCCACTTGAGCAGGAAGGGGTTCCTGTTTGGGGCGCCATAACGTATCTACTTAGGTGACACGATGGTAATAGAAATGAGAGAACTAGATGCACACAGGGAGAATGACCAAATCAGTAAATACATCAAAGGTAACAGAAGCAAGATTTCTTACTGTTGGAGAAAGAAGTCTCAAATACAGGAAGGGAGAAAATAAAATGAACCCTATGGGGTTGGGGTAGAATTGGAGGTACTGACATGAATAAATGGTTTTCAACATTAATATGTGACAATAGAAATGCAAATGTGTATGTATTCATACTACACACTCTACCTCTGATCAGATGAGCAGGTCTAGAAATAACAACATTCTAGAAATAATGAGCACATGTTATGATCAGACCTTAACTTTAAATACGATTTTCTACTAAGAGGAACAAGACTCCTTGGAAACAGAGCTGACTCTAGGGCTGAGGTAGAGATAACTTTGATAAGCCTTCAGACATATTGTCGGCTTGACTGAATCAGGAGATGCCTGGAGATGTGGTTGTATTGTGGGGCTGGAGGTGGGGTTGGGTGTTAACTTTTCAGTAGGTTAAACTACTGATGTTCACAGCTGAATGTCTGTTAGGCAGGCCCCAGTTGAGGAAGTGAGTCACTGGGGTCATGCCTTTGGAGAACACATCTCTCCCTTGTGCTAACACTAACACTCCCTTGTGCTCTGCTTCCTGGCTGCCGTGAATAAAGCAGCTTTGCTCTGCCATGCCCTTCCACCATGATGTTTCTGCCTTGGAGTCAACCAACCAGGAACAGAACCTTTTGAAAATCATGAGTCGAATTAAACCTGTCCTCCTTTAAATTACAGATGTCAGGTATTTTGTCCAAGCAACAGAAAAGCTGCCCAATACAACCTCATCCAGGAAAGCATAGAAGAGATCAAAGAACAATGGGAACATGTCAAAAGGACACAGAAGCCAGATTAAGAGACCTCACTGGCCAAATCAGGGACAATTTAGCTACCAAAATAAAAAGTAATATTGGTGGATCATAGCTCATTGAATAAAATATGACATCAATTTTAAATTAATGAGAATTGAGCTAGGCATGGTGGCACACATCTGTAATCTCAACCCTTGAGAAGTGGGGGCAGGAGAATCACAAGTTAGAGAGCAGTTGGGGTTACATGGTGAGTTCAAGGGTGGCCTGGGCAACATTGTGAAACGTCATTTCAAAAAAGCCGAAAAGAGAATTTACATAGTTTCAACACACATTATTTATTAAGTGTGTTAAGGGAGTTACTTTACAGAAGAAAAGCCTGATAGGCATAATTTTAAATCGCATGCTACATCCAGAGAATTCTTCTCTGTTCATTAAACTGATTGTACATGCTATATAATAAGCAATATGTACCCATTTCTTTAAAAAAAACTGAAAGTAACAGCTGCAGTTTGAAAACTGCCTATTTCAATTTTTTACTATAACACCATAGATTATATATTAATTAAAACATATTAGCAAGAGTTTACTACAAAAATATACACTTCAAAACCACAGGATTTGGCAGCAGTAAATGCTGAAACTAACCGTGCTTTCAACAACACTGGCATACACATCAGAAATTTAGCAATAAAAAAACTGCAGAAAATAATTCCAGTCATGTCTGCAGGCTGTTAAATTTTAAAATTAAAATAAATCTTTTGATATACTATCAATCTCTAACTCAACAGAGGTAATTCACAATATGGATAGGACATGGAATGTTAATTCCATAAGGATAGGGGCCGTTTCTTTCACAAATGACTTTCTAAAGATGTGCTTTGCACATGGTAAAAACTCACCAAAACAACTGTGGCGGGCAGAACACATCTGGGAATGAAATAAGGACATAAAATAGCAAGATCCTGTCATACCTTTCTCTCTACAGCATACCTCTGTGAGCTTTAATTTTCTTATTTGTCAGATGGGGACAGTAGCAGAACCTATCAATAATGCTGTTTTGTGACTTGTATATTTTTAAATGCTTAGGACTTACATAGTAAATTAAATGGTGACTACTATCATTTCTATGTTATGAGGTAATTGTCCTGCCCAAAAATGAATTTTGGTGGGTACTCTACAAAGAAGCTCTGAAACTCAGGAAGAACTTGTAGCATAGCAATTGTTTGCTATTTGTCTCACACTTATGCTCCAACATGAAAGCATCAATAGTGAGAAAGTTTCTCAAAAATAAAGTGAAAAAACAAGTCTCTCCAAAACAAAACACAACAGTAAAGACATAGGAGGTATTTTCAGAAACATTTAAGAAGGGTCATCAGCCACTAAGAGAATGACAAAACAAGCCACAGATTAGGAAAAGATGTTTAAAATACACATTCTGCTAAAGATACTCAAAACAAACCTCAAATTCATACTAACTAGTAAGAAAAAGATAACCAAATTTCAAAAACTAAAATGACCAAAATACCCAAACAAGCATCTCACAAGAGCTATCCAAATACAGGGACTGGATAATCTCATAAAAAAGTTACCCAACGCACCAGTTATCAGGGACATGCCAACTGAAAACAAAATCAGATGCTATTATAAACAAATCAGAATAGCAAAAATTAAAAGCATAAAAATGATAAGTGTTGATCCAGTAACTATCATGCATTCATAGTGAAAAAGAATTTAGCAGTGTCGACTAACATTAAACATTAATCTACTCTATGACCAAAAAAAACGTCATTCTCAGGTATACCCAAACAAAATCGAATGTGTCCAATGAAACACATATGGAAGAGTGTTCTTTAGGAGACTTAGTGCAATAGAGTCAAACTGAAAACAATCTAAATAACAACAAATAGAGAATGGATAATTGTAATTTATTCATACAATGAAATACAACAAAGAAGAGAATCACTACTGATATAAATAAGAGCACAGATAAATCTCACAGACCTTATATTGCATGAGGAAGGCCAGAAACTAACAGGTACTACAGGGTATCTATTGTTATGATTCCACTTATGTTCAAGAAGAGGCATAACAAAACAAATGTGAGAACAGAGTTGCCTCAAGGGATTAAAAATATTATCTGTGTATGCACATGAGAGAATCTCCTGGGATGCTAAAAGCATTCTATGTCTTGATTTGGGAGGCAGACAGGCTGGTATACAATACAGATCTTTAAATTCATTGAGCTGTATACTTTGAGATTACTGTATTTTATACACATGACTGAATGCTGATCTCAATAAAGAAGTTGTTGTTTAAGAAAAAGCTTTTAGAAAGTGGTAAAGATAAGGTAATAACATTTACATGTAAATGAAGAATAATTCTTATTAGCACTGGGAATATAATTGGAAATTACTTGAAATTTGTACACTATGCAAAGCTATTGTTATTCCTCGTTGCAGCTACCAATTCTACTTGTTTGTTTGTTTGGTTTGGTTTGGTTTAGTTTTGTTATTTGGAACTGAACCCAGAGCCTTCACACTGTGAACTACACTTTCAGCATGCATGTGTGCGCTTATTTATTTATTTATTTATTTATACATTTGCAGAAAGGGTCTTGCTAAGTCACTAAACTGCCACCATGTCGGGGCTGCAATATCTCTTTTAAAAGTCATATTTTTAACTTATTTGGTGACAAGCACATGATGTGAGGAAGGTAGATTCTGTGGAGTCACAGATTCCAGTGGAGGGCAAATCCTAGAGCACAGGAATCCCAGAGTAATGGTTAAAGCAAAGGTGTTAAGAAGGAACTCAAGACATACAGAAAGATAGAGTAAGGAACAGAGGTAAGGATAATAGAAGGTCTAGATGCTCTATATGCTCCTGCTTTAGAAGAATGAAAACAACATGAGACATATCCCCTCAACTATTCTCAAATTTGTGATTATTTTAAATTGTAAAAAAATGAACTTACAGAGCTTACCTACATGGTACTCCCCTCCTCTTCTCCCCATATGCTTTGAAACAACACACAGCTCTGAAGTACATAAGCTCTTCCTAAAGCAGATGTTTTGAGGGAGGGAAGTACTATGAAGAGAGGAAAGGATGACTAATAGGTAGCAACATCATCTCTGTTGGGATGCAGACAGTGTATCTATGGACTTCAAACATAACACTACATATACTGACACGCCTAAGGATGAGGCCTGGCTGTCTTAGATTTACTTTGACAGAAGAACAGTGAAAAAAAAAAAAAAGTGGCTTTTTATGCCAATGTCCCAAATTCTTGATTGCTTGCCTCATTAACTTGGCACGGATTATAGCCTGTACTCTCCAAAGGCCTGCATGCTGGTAGGGTTCACAAATGACAAGAGCCTGCCACATTGCTACTTTCCCTAACCAATGTCCTCAAAGGAGAAGCCACAGTGACTATCTTCTTTCTAAAGCTCTGAAACACAGCCGTTCATGCTGAAATTATCCCAACATCTGTGTAGTCTTACAGGTTCTGAAGCTCCCTGGAGCTTATGTTACATTATTTTCCATGCTGAGAACCCACACCTCAGAGTCCAGGATAATATTACACAGAATTCATAGGAAGCCTCTTTCTTATCTCTTAAACTAGCCAAATTTCTCTTGGATGATAAATCGCTTTCATAAGTATAAACAATCCTAGCAACAATCCAATATTCAACCACCTCAAATTGTTAAATTCACACTGAAGAACACAAGGGAGTTTGAAATTAAAATATTCCAGGTCAAAGGCCATAAACTGAAAATATAATCCTTCTCCCCACAGGCCCCAGCACTCTCCCAACTAAAGATCAAACTCTCAACATATTTAAAACAAAAACTCTTCTAGTTGTAATTGGTTTGTGAAAACCGTAAGTTTATCTGCTGCCCACTGGCATTTACCAACACTAATACTTCAGGGGCTGATACTACGGCTCGTTTTATTTGAGCTCTATAAATTCCCAGATATTCCTAAGTATTTTTTCAATTCACATCTAACAAATGGAAACACTAAACATTATCTTTAAAAATTAATAGACTATTTCCATTACCAACCCCAGCCTACAAGTATTCGTGGAGTAGCATACTCTTGTATTTGTGGATAATACTCCTACATTCATATAGCACTGCAATCCCATTAGCAGCAGGCTTAAATTAATAAAATTGTTTGTCTTGTCAGCTTGTGTTACACGTTGTACAAACTTGTTAGATAATCAGCAGAGGCATGACAATTCATTATCCTACAGGGAGCCGGTCTGAAACCAGCAGCTTCCGCTTTCAAATGGAGCCACCACATCAAATTAGACCATCATTTGCAGCCGGCTGCTGCATATTCTGAAGGACACAGACAGAAAAACTCTGTATACAACCTACTGCTCAAGAGAGACTTTATATTTCACTCTCAAACACAACTCACATATAGTCACCTAGCATCAGCTGGATTGTATCTTGAGAAGACTCCAAAACAGGACAGATTCTACTTTTTCAAGTCCTCAGCTTGGCTGGCAAGGACAAAAGACACGATCAGATTTCATAGTAGGTTTTAGAATCAGCACTTGGCTCATGTCAAACCACCAAATGTTCTTCTACAGCAAAGAAATGGAAAAGGGGAAGAGAAATTTAAATGCCTCCACACTGTATCTGCACAGGCAGGGACATTTAGTTGCCACTACACTAGCTATGAAAGAATAAGACATCGCTCTCTTCTTGGGGTCTGTACTACCCAATATGTAAGCAGTGACGCAGTGAATTAAGTTAGCATGAATCTACTCAGCTATTTCGGGCCACAGGAAGTAGATGTCAGTTATAATATATAATCTCCAGCATCATTTACCCAGAACACAAACTGATATCAAGTGGAAGGCCATGTGCCAAATGTTTCTGTAGGTTCCAGAGATCTCCCTACAACTTGGCCCCACAGCTGGGTACAGCTATGTAAATCAGAACAATCCCATAAAAACCAAAAGGGTTTGTTAAGGTCTTGAGAAATGAAGCTTTCAGAAAAGTGAGAAAAACAAAACAAAACAGAAAATGCAAATGAAAAGAAGACCCAAAACTTGAACACTATATTCCCTTAGACTTTAAATGCTATGACTTCTAACCACTCCCTTCCCAAAAAAAAAAAAAAAAAAAACAGTAAAATTTTTACAGGGCAAAAATAACTTTTAACTTTTTTCTCCACATGAGGAAAATGGGTTTCCTGTTTGGGACAGGACAAATGTGACCAACCATCCAGACTGTGATATCGTCTGTCCTTCTCTGGGAAAGGATAACAACCTTCCATCACACTGGTCAGGCTCAGTCATATGACTTGAGAAAGGATTAAATACCTCTGTCCTGCAGATTTGAGAGTAGCCAGCAAAAGCAGAATGAGTGCATTCTTGGTTGTTATATCATTTTTTGCTTCCCTATGATACAGTGCTGGTAAAAAATATTCAGTCAAGGTAGATCCCAACATAATCTGAGGCAGAGGTGCTTCCCTGCGATTGGCATGAGTGAGAAACCAGAGCTTTTGTTACTGTAACTCACCTTACTATAAGTGAAGGCTGTTGGAAATTTAGTCCCAGCAAGGACACTGATGCTATACAGTGAAAAGCAACAAAACATCCCATCATCAGCAGAATAGGAGCCCCCAAAGCATGATGACCCGCTTTAAGAAAAATTATTTTACTCTAACTTGACCCCTTCAACTTGAGCTCTATTTTCACTCAAGAAGATAATCCATACAGCTCCAACAGAGAAATCATTTTCTATTCTCTAAAGAGAAAATACGATGGCACAAAATGACACATAATATTCAGAGTCTAAAAGCTGTTTTATGTTACTCTGCTTCCTATCTTGCTAGCAGGCTGCTAGCTCTAATTCACTGCTAATTGATAATCTACATGGGGGAAAAAGTGAATAAAATACTAATAAATAGACCCTGAGTGCACGCGCAGGGGTCGGGGGGGAGAGATAGTAAAAGCTAACTTTGGGGAAGAGATCTATTTTGGCTCTCTAGGAATCAAAATTTTCCTTTTTCATGGTGATAGGCAGGGTACTGACAAAGAGGTAACCATTTTAGCATTAATCAATTGTTACAGAACTTTTATCAGCTGGGCAGGGTTTAGGAGACAAGCTACAGTGAGAGCTGAAGTATGCATCTTCTACAGACTACAAGGAAGACGGTATACAACAAATAGTGCTTTAATGAACATAATAAAGGGCAAAAGAAAATCCACAAGACCAGATTGCTCTACCCTCCCTCATTTATACATCAGGGATGTTCTGTAAAAGCCTCAAAAGATTTATCAGAAATGAGAAGTACACTAGACACCCAGGCATCCAAAGAAACTCTCGTAATACCTTCATCCTTTCCCTGTTATACAACCAGTAATCCTAGAAAAAGTAAGGTTTGGATGGGATTAGGGTTTCATGTCAGGCAGCAGAAGGGAAAAAGGAATTTTTTTCAAATAAAAAACCAAGTTTAGGAAAAATCAACATCTCAATTTCATGCCAAACACACCTACAAACAACATCTGGTTCCCAGCATCTAAGACTACAATGAGTCTGTTCTGCATTGCCTCTGCTTTACCTCAGATAAAAGTATATTATTTCTTTTTATCTGTTGGTAAAAATTTCCATTCAGAAGCCTGGCACTTAGGGAGGCTGAGGCAGGAAGACAGTGAGTCCTGCTTGGAAGAGGCCCCCTCTCAAAAAATAAAAAGGGGCTGGAGAAGCAGCTCAGTGGTAGAGCAATCCCCAGTACCATAAAAAGAAAAAAAAAAAAAATCCATTCACATCATCTTCCCCAAAGCACAAACTACTCCAATAAGAATTTAAAACAACACTTCTGAACTGAGGCTCTCAAGACACTTAACAGGAATTCATTACCCAGGAGCAGGCACTGAACTTTCCACACTCTGCAGCTCTGATGGGAGACTCTATTCGTCCCTAAGAAAACCAGGAGCTATTCCAGATCACTGGGTCAATACCCTGTTTATCTCTAGGCTGCCAAACCACACAAACAGGAGTTCAGGGAACAGAATCTAATCGATGCCGCACCAGCTGTCTTCAAGCAGACACTCCTGAGACAATAAGGAAAGAAGAGAAGCAGAGCTGGGTACAGAGGCCAGTGCCCCGTGTCTTATTACCAGGATGGTAAACAGTCCATACCTGGTCTTCTTGGACAGCCCACGAGCTGTGAATGGCCTTTACATTTTTTGATGATTTGAAAAAAATCAAAATAATAATATTTAGAGAAGTGGAAAGTTTTTGGAATTCAAAATTTCAGTGTTCTACAATAAAGATTTGGCAGTATAGTGGCATATGCCTCTCATATGCCTACAATCTCAGCACTGTGAAAGGCTAAAAACGATTCAAAGTTCAACCCTAGCATCAAAATAAACAAACAAGGTTGAGGATGTAGCTCAGTACAAAGGCCCTGGTTCAACCCCTAGTACTAGTGTGAAAAAAAGAAAAGACTAGAACATGCCATGCCATTTCATTTAGATCCTAAGTATAATTTTCTGAGACAGGGTTTCACTATGTAGTGCAGGTTGGCCTTGAACTCACTTGTGTAGCCCAGGCTTGAGCTACAAGAGCTGAGTGGGTGTAACAGAGATGGTGTGGTCCACAAAGCTTAATATTTGCTCAAATATTTACTATTTGGGTCCTTCAAGTGGGCACACGTGCGCTTGCGCGTGCACACACACATGCACACACGCGCACACAATGCCAGTTCTTTTCTTTAATCCTCTGTAAAGTTCCCTTCTCACCCAAACAAAACAGTCTAACGGCCCAGAGCTGACTACTGGGACAACTTGAGGAGCACAGCAAAGCAGCCTGCATAGCAGTGAGGCTCACTGGGTCTGCAAAGGAAAGAAAGTGCTTGTCTCCATCTATTTCCAGTGCCTGGTTCACAACAGGTATCCAACATGTATGTTTCGCTGAGGTGCAGATAAATGTAAGCACTGACGCTGGTCCCAACATGAAACTCACCACACAGGGCTTACCACACAACTGCCTCCTCCATGTTCCCACATGCTCGCTTTCAATACAGAACAGAATGGAAACCACTCACAACTGAAATGGAGATCAGCACGACCAGTACAACCCCTACTGCAACAAACTCCAGTTCTATTTGGAAGGTCACATCCTAGATATTGACAAAACGGAAGACAAGCAGGGAAGAAGCTGAAATACCTCATCTAACAATATGGCTGGCTTTGCTGCATCCCAGCCAACACTAGACCCCATCCATCAGATACTCACAGAGCAGCAACTAGAAAGGAAGGGGAGTGGGAAGTGCCAGCCTCACATTCAGATACTACTTAGGATTCAGGCAACAGCTGCACATCGGGTAATGCTCCCTTGAGCAGTCAGCTGGGAAAGCACTGTGCCTGTCTTCACAGAGAGCTCCGGCTGCAAACCCGCACACGCTATTTGGACAGCCAATTGCCCATGACTAGGCCAGCGTCCACAGGGTGCTGAGTAGCCAGGTAATGCAATAGGGTCATTTGTTCACAACAACAATCCTGGAAAACTGCAAGGACTCTCCTTACTTCCCAAATCCTGCCCTAGCCATGGATTTGCTAAAACAGCGATACCGTATTGCCATGAGCCACACAGAAACCCACACCATTATCTCTCAAACAAAGGGGTACACTGAGGCCAGATTCTCTAAAAAGAATATTCCTGGGTCAAAGGAGGGTTATAACCTAAGGTTACTGCCAGTCAACTTCCTTTTTTAATTAGTAAAGTAGTCTGCCTTAGAAGTCTTGCCCATGCTAATCCATGTTTCCACTCACCTACATAAAGCCAGGGAAATACTGGCGGGGGAGGGGTTGTCTGCCAGGGGCAATGCACAGACAGAAAGGCAGCTCCTACTCCGTTATCTGACAGTAGAAACAAGGCACACCACTTTACCACTGAAAACTATCTTGTCCCAGCTCATGGGCTATAATACCAAATGGTTCATGTGCTTAGAGCCATGCCAAAATCTACAAAAAGGGCTCTAGAGAAGCTAAGAATATTTCTTTTCAATCAGGTCTGCCAATCCATACTGGAGTCCAGCTTCATTCACATCTTTCAACAAAAGGGAGGAGGACTGAACATTTACAAAAAAGTCTGCACTGAAATACAAACAGCGACAACCCCTAAAATGAAGTCGTATGGTTATATTATATAATTTTGTAGATTGACTTCCATAACAACAAGAAAGAGACCACTGTAGCCTATCTTTACCTGTTTACAGACGCTGGTAAACCACTACAATTTTACCACCAAACCATAAGATGCGTATCACCATTACATATATCCGAGGCTAAAATTCAGCTCAAAAAGAAGGGAGCCTGTGCCATTTTTCTTTCCACTGGCATGAGTCTGCTCATTTTAAGCTTACTGTCATCTAATTAAATTTCACTAAAATTTGCTGCGTTTTCCCTAAAACGAACAAACAGAAAAGGGAAGAAAGTACGAATTGTTTACCTGAGTCTAAGCAGACTAGTATAAATGCATCCTTTCAAAGTAATTTCCTACATCTGATTCTCTGCCTTTGTCCATTCCTTGTTAAAGTTACAACAGAGAACAGCTCCAAACTATAGATCCAAAATCTCTTACCCACAACGTAACTTCCAAAAAGTTCTGAAAACCAAAAGATCAAATGGGAGGTTACTTTAAAGTCTTGGTCCCATGTAATATGAATACTCAAGTTGCAATGCAGAAATGCTTATGTGTTTAATTATGGGGTTGCTGCTCACAACCCACTGTGGGTAGTATGTAGCAATTAATATATCACACATGTACCATATATAAATTTGGAAACTCAAAAATTTCCAAATTTAATCCCTAGAGACATTTGACAAGGACTTTTATTACCTCAATTTTCACTCTCACCACTGGTCCAGTTCTGATACTTTCTGTGCTTGTAAGAACCATTACACTGGGGACCTTCAAATCCTAACTCAACTCAATAACCTTCTTCACATTTACCAAAGCCCATCTCCAGCTGGAATAGTAGTCCTTTACTAGATTAAAAATAAGTTTATGTGCAACTGAATCAAAGTTTTTGTTGCCACACAAAATTTTATTTAACTAAACCTAATTTATTCTCAAAAAAATTTTTTTCTTTTTTTTTGGTTTTTTGAGACAGTGTCTCACTATGTAACCCAGGTTGGCCTTGAACTCACTGCAATCCTCCTGTCTCAGCCTCCTGAGTGCTGGGATTATAGGCAGGCACCACCAAGCCAGGCTTATTTTCAAATTCTTGCTAAACCACTGACACATATTTCATCTCCAACACAGCAATTTGAACCTTAACTCATTATCCACACTGGTTATCCAGTATCCCAAACCAATATCCCCCTTTTGTTTGTTTATATGTATGTGTGTATGTATATATGTATGTATGTATGTATGTATGTATGTATGGCAGTACTGCAGATAGAACCCAGGGCCTATGCACTGATCTACATTCCCAGACCTTTTTAAATTTTGAGACAGGGTCTCACTGAGTCACTAAATTGCCCAAGCTGGGCTCGAACTTGTAATATTCCTTCCTGCCTCAATTATCCTTGTAGATCACAAGCTTAAATCTCCGACGAATCTGTACCCTGTGATCTACAACTTGACCATCCTGTCTCAAGTTTAATCAATCAACAAACCTTACAAGCTAACCCTGAGGTTAATATGTTTGCATCCTTTCTAACTTCACCACCTAATTCAGACTTTCTATACTTCGTCATTAATACCATAAAAAAGCCTCCTTACCACAGATGAATATTCCTGACACAATACTGTGATCACATCAAATCACTACTCAAAAACCTTCAGTAGCTTCTCAGGCCACAGAATAAAGCCAAAACTATCTATAGGGTACTTTCAATAGCTTTCAGTTTTGGTTCCAAGCCATCTTTCCAGTTTTATCTTTTTTTTTTCTTTCAATACTGAGAATTAAATCTAGGACCTTTACACTGAACTACATTCCCCAGCACCTTTCTATTTTGAGACAGGGTCTTGCTAAGTCACCAGGCTAAAACTTGAGGTCCTCTTGCCTCAGGGTCCCAGAGTGCTGGAATTCTAGGCATTCACTACCTTGCCTAGCTCTGCATTATCTTAAGACTAAATGCACACCTGAATCATAGGGAAATATATCCATGTCTGTATATCCCCATCCCAAGCAGACACACCAGTGTGAGAAAGGAAGCTGCAGCAGGACTCTGGCTTTCTTGTTGCTGTTTCTTTAGTTTTGGCTTTTTTCTTTTTAAAGCACCTCTGTGATTTCAATGTAGGTTTACAGTTTGGGGGCCACTGACCTTGAAAATCTTTTTACTTCCAACACCTATATATGCCTTGTGCCTTCCACTCACCCACACTCAAGGCTTCCTTAAATGGCATTTCTTCCACTAAACCACCCTGTTCTACTCCTTCTTGAAACAGATTCTCCTGCTTCTTAACAACTGTCACTATTTCTAACAGATCAATTCAAGTAGTTTTGTTTCTTTTCCACTGAGAAGGGAGCATGATTTCTAATGCATATTTTCTTCCTTTTTAAAAGACTTTTCATGTGTTTAAGCATATACCTGGTTAATGTAGTTCTGATCCAGAACACCAGGGACACAGGAGTGCTCGAAAAGGATGGTAACATGTACAAACTTCACTCACAGGAAATATCCAAAGAAAAGGTACAAAGACTTGGGCTGAGAAAACACATCACTTAACAGTATTGTGGAGCCCAAAGGCAGAAAATAAGCTGTCAACAAAGACATGAGGTCAGGCAGGACAGGAGAGAAAAACAAGAATCCTAGGTACAGTCCAGCCAACAAGCATGAGCCCTTGAGTGCCAGATTCTCACTTCAATATCCTGTTTTCATGCAAGTCTGTGTTCTCATTAAGCTAGAAACAAAGTCAATGTTGACTTGGGCAGTTGATAACCAAATATTTAAGAAAGAAAACTAAGATCCTGATCTAAAGTAGTATACATACACAAATAGAGGAGTTGGAAGGGGAGACAATAAACACATCTGGACCAACATCAAACAAAAATATATTAATTCTACAATGACCAAGAAACCCTGTTTACCTCTATTAGTCTTCTACAGTCTGCTGCAACAGTCAAATAAAATGCAAGAAAGGGGAGAAAATCTATGTAAGTGACAATACAACATGGTAAAATTGATAACAGTTAAGACATGAGTTGTCTTTAGCTAATGTGCTTTTAAAAGCACTTTGAAAATCTAGTATGTTCTGAAAATTTAGCCTTCGCAGGAGACAACTGTGCTATGGATCTATACAAGCAAGCAAGTCATTTCCACAAAGCACTGATGTTCAGTGTTGCCAAATACGATATAACTAGACTTTGATAATTACAGTCAGTGAAGAAAACAAATTTTCAAACGATCTTCCAGGAGAGACATGAAGTTTTTGAATTTATCTAATTCCAACTTCCCTCTATGATGACAGTTACAGAAACCATTTGAATCTAGAGAACCCAATCTTATAGAAATGTCCCTCAATACCTACGGCTAACTCCTTATATACCATCCGAGTCTTGAATAAAAACAATGTATTATGGCAATTTGCCATGTAGTGCAACTGCTGATGATCTACATGAGCAAAAAGCAGATGCAACAGGTGTTTCAAGTCTGATTCCTGAGACAAGGGCAGAAATCATCATAGGGAATCCTACACTTAAGGTCCTTTCTACAGCCATACATGCTATTTATATCCAATGCATAAAATCCAGGACTGTTGACAATTTATTTATGATAGGGTAGTATCAGCATGTCTACAATTTTCAAAGAAACAGAGTTTATCACATTGAAGAATATGACCAAACTGGAAAGGATCCCCCAGCCCCATCCAAAAAATCACGTTTTCCTTTGTTTCTCTACAGAAACACTAACTCTGACTCCTAAGCCACATCTTCCACAGACACAGTTGAAAAGTGTCCCATGTGTACTGAATGCAAAGTCATTTTCAAGGTATTCATTCGATTATTCCACCTAAATTAAAAAGTTACCTTAATAACAACAAAACAACAACAAAAATTTTGAAGAAATAAAATATGCTAACAAAGAAGAACAGAATGTCTTGGCTCCACATCATGCTGAACATAGTCAAGCATTATTAGCATAGGCTGACTACTCAGAAAATTAAAAATAAAAGTAAGTTGTCTTGCTTAGCCCCATATATAACTCACTGACCACGGGCTCATAGTGGCCAGTCACTGCCATGGAATGAAATGGAACAGAGACAGGCAATCAAGTAAGGCACACAGGGCAGAATGTAAATAGGTATTTTTGTAAGGCCAAACATAAATTTTCTAACCTAGGACCACCATACTCAAATGATGAATTTTCATAGAAGAAATGAGTCAGAAAAGCTACATAACCAATCCAAAATATCTCTCAATCAAATAAGTCCCAAAAAGTCAGGAATAATGGGGAGTTTCACCCAACCAGCAGGATGTGTTTCCGTTTTTCCTTTCCATTTCTCATGCCCTTCTCTGATGAGTCTGTGACATAACAAACAGATTTCTCATTTAAACATTCATTGATTCTTGCTATTCATTCCCATTTCAAATCATAAATTCTAGAGTTTGAGGCACAACAAGCCATTGTTATGAAAATGAAGTAAAGACCACGAGGGCTAGGGCTCAAAAAGCTGGTGTAGTGGGCAAGAAAGAACTGAAAAAAATCTTTAACCTTGCTTCTTTAAGAAAATTAAATTATGAACTCTGCTTGCTTCTATTAAGACGAAGATGGTCAAAGGCATACTGCACATTTTTTAAAAGTTCTTTCAAAATTATACTGCATGATAATGGTATACAGAAACTATGGTGGTAGATAGAGACTATGTTATAAAATCAAGAAAAACAGATGCAGAGATGCACAAATCTCCACCATGACCATTCCCTTTGGTGTTGCCCACTGTTTCCCCCATGGGTACTGTTGGGTAACATGCAACACTGACACACACAGGTGTGCACACGAACTCAGCATCCTCAGCAGACAAAAGCGCTGACTACTCCAAAATGGCCCTGAAGCCTTCTAAATGTCTGCGTAAGAAAGTGCAAGCAACTAAACAGACAGCAGCTGAAATTAAGGTCTGTGTCTCTACTAGAGACCCCTAGGGTGACAACATCCCCTCAAACACTCAAGCCATAAAACAGCTCAGAATATCCATCACTGACAGCACTTAATCAGACTACAGTATATGCAGTGTTGGGAATTGGGAGAGTTTTCACTGACTTACTAAGTCTATGATGAAATCAGTGATTAAAAGAAAATAAAGTCACTTTTAGTTAGTGGCAACCCTGGGAAGGAGAAGGGGAAGCATGTACGTATTAATCATAACCTTATCGTCCTTTCTTTCACCTTGTGCCAACAAGATGACTGCCTGCATCATCTCGAGTCACTGATCGCATGTTAGGCCAGGCATACTACTCAAGGAAGATTCTGGCAACCCAAGTAGTAGAATTTTGAAAATAAGATCTAACAGCATCCTTAAAGTTGTCTATAAAAGAAACAGAAAAAAACAAAGGTAAATCAGTGTCCCTGTTTCCATTCTTTCCCTAAATCATCACACAGTTAAGTATCTCTTCCCCTGAATTTCTTTTTACTTACTGAGGATGTTTTAAACATTAATAGTACTATTTTTAGTAAAGTTTAGTGGTCTTGGAATTAATTGTCCTATCAGTTTAAAAGTGTAACATAAGTTTAAGAGAGGAAATCTTGCTCAGGGATCACATAATCTGCAACATGCAAATGAGATGATGGAGCAGAATAATCAGCTGCAGGTGTGGTCACCTTAGAGCCTGCTCCAAGCAGCCATCCTGTCAGGGGAATTGTAGGCAGTTCCTTATAAAGAAGAGTATTTATTAAATCTCCAAACTCTCTGTTCCCAGTATTTCTTTTGCACTGCCCTCAAATCATTTCCCTTTCTGCATCTATATTTCTGAATTTAAGACAAGAACCAATATTAAAGATTATCATCTGACAAGGAACTTCAGCAGGTATTTTTTTTTTAAACAAAAAAGGGAAAAGATAATTGAACATTGTTGATTACTTTGAAAGACAGCACAGAACAGCTAAAGGAAAGTAAGCAAATCATCAGGTAATGATGGCCCACTTCAAAATGTTTCTTGCATACAGGACAGGTCAAAGATACAAATATAAGTGTCCGGTCTGGCAAAAATGTTTCTTTCATGTACATACAACAAGGTTAGGACCATAGTGATGCATATATATTCAAGAACAAAATCTGAGTTGCTTAGCAAGCATTTCATCATGGAGTTCAGTGGTTTTTAACAAGTCACACTTTACACTCACATAGAGAATTAAACATAAGCAGAGAATGTCTTTAAATCCACCCACAAAATGACAAAATGAACAAAAACAAGGAAGAAACAGCAAAATCAGGAGCCTAAGTATATTTAGCACACCTTCAATATCTATTAATTATAAATATAGATCTTCTGTAAATCAATGTTAATTGCAAAGGGAATATTCATGATCACTTTGCTAAATAAACAGATGTTTGACTAAACTTACAACTTAATCACCATCATGAAAGATACATTATAATCTACTATCATTAAAAATCACCACATATAAACTTAATTTTGAAAAGGTTTTTACGGCAACTCTAGGTTCTTCATTAAACTAGCATCATTACACATTTGAAAAATATTTGTATCCATCTGCAATTGATATGCCATCCTCTAAAAGACAGGTGCAAGGCCTGGAAAATTAAATGAGACCTCAACAGCAGGTAAGAACTTCACCACTAAAACCAGAATGATTGCCTTGGCTAGCTCCATTAAGAAAACTACTTAGAATTATAATGCGTTCAAATTGTGATATAACCCCAGAATAACAGGAATATATGGTCAAGTAAAAGAAAATCCTCTTTTTTAAATAAATCACTACTGCCTTCTTCCATCAATCAAAACCACAAATCATGAACTTCCTCCTAAGGAATAAGGTGACCACCTCAAGCCCACCATCAATACTAGCACCTTCAGCCATACTGAAAACCAATCTCTTTTAAAACACAGCTCCAGTGCCTTTTACAAGAGCAGCTTCCAGAAAACACAGATTATAAAGATGACAGTGAGGACAGAGAAGACAAGAGAAGGACAGAGGGTACTGACCTTTAAATGTAGTGCTACCAAAAGGCCAGGGGCTATTTTGCTAGGAAGTAAAAGCATCATCTTCCTACCTGGCATCAGAGTAGTGACAGTAAATGCTTGCTGACATTCAGCAAAATGACAAGGGCTGCCTGAAGAGTGGCCTTCATAAAATGTCCAGGTAAAAAGCAAAGCTTCAAGGGAATACACCTTGCACACTGAGGTCCCTGTACTCTGCAAAGGAATCTCTTCAAATTTAAAATGCTGAAAACACATACCATGACTGATCCATGCAGGTTCGGTCACAGGGTCTGGTTCACATACATACAACTCAGCTCCATCCCTCTTTCTGAGCTCTCTGCCAAACTCTGCCACAAAAGTTTGTTAGTTTGGATATAAATCTGGCTCCTACAACACTGAGCACGGCAAAAGAGTTTAAAATAAAAGAACAGAAATCACTGAAGCAAGGATAAAATGGATAGGGGAAATAAAGGTCAACATATGTTATCCCTCCGGTCCTATCCTATGATAAACACTCTAGAAATGTACTGTACTTTGCTTTCTACCTCACAGAAGGTAATAAGCAAGACTCCAAGTGGTCATGGACAACAATCCCCATACGACTGCATTGCATCTCTCTAGGCATGTGTCAAGTACTACCTTCATTAACACAGATCTGAGTTCCTCCCTCTATCAGACTGTACATTTCTGAGAATGGGGGCTTCATTTTCCACACTTTGTATCCCTCTCTATCCCCAACACAGAGCGTTGTTCAGAGCCAGGACTAAGTAAGCGTTCGAGAAAATAAACTTAGAAAATGGTAGCATGACACATTCTTGGGGTCCATTCTTTGTTTAGCATTTTCACAAAAGACAAAGCGCAAGGTGCTTGCTACCTTCCAGTCACACACCCCAACTCCATCTGTCCTAGTATGATAGGGGTTAATAGAAACTTCTTATCTAGATTAAAAAACAAAAAAAAACACTTTGCAAGCCTGACATGGTAGCACACTCCTGTAATCCTAGGGCTCTGGGATGCTGATGCAGAATGCTCCCACGTTCAAGTCCAGCCTAGAGACTTAGTGAGATTCTATCTAAAAAAAAAAAAAAAGCCCGAGGATGTAGCTCTGTGTGAAGGTCATGGGTTCAATCCCCAGTATCATCACCACCACCCCCAAAAAAGAGGACTGCAGAAAACAACTAACATGGTGGATTCACTGCACTTGTAATGATTACTGTCCTCAGCAGTCCTCAAACACAGAGGTTTCCTGCCTCTTCAGAATAGGACTCACTGAGCTACTATCCCTAGTGACCCTCACAGAGACTGACAGTTCCAAAGGCTCAGACCTGCTGGAAATGACACTAATTTTGCCCTTTGTGATACCACAATGGAGAATGAGAAAGACCCTTTAATTTAGTGCAATTTAAACATCAGCCAAAGACACATTTTGGTGGCACATGCTGTCCTGCAGTCTCATTGGTTCCACTTTGGATCAGTCCAGCTTTTATGCCTACTAACCCTAACATTACAACATCCTTTGCCTAAGACTACCCATACCCAGCTCCCAGCTGCCCAAACGAATCTCTTCACCAAGGATTAGAAAGAATACCTTTCTGAGGTCCTTGTAAGACTGACCTTCTGCCTAAGAAAAACCAGGTAGTGAATCTTACTGCTTAGGTTTCTGGGAAAGGTATTCTGAGTACCCATCCAACTCCACAAGGGAAGCACTAAAGTTGAGAGCAAGACAACAGTCCAGTAATTTCAGGTTATTAGATTTAATGACAGGGAAATCTTACCTGGCCCTGGGGAAACACTGTGGGGATTAATACTAAAGCTTTTAAAGACATCAGAGCTACCCCAAAAGATAACTAAATAAGTGCACAGCGTTATCATTTATTAAACACAAGTTCAAGAAGTGGCAGAATCGAGGTCCTCCAAGATGGCCGCGCCCAGATGACACCGTGACAGGGAGGCTCCCTGAATATACCATCAAAATGCTGGAATATAAACTAATATAATAACAGAGAGAAGGAAAAAAGAGGGAGATAGGTCCTCTGGACCCAAGAAGAATCTAAAACGAGAACTGTAGCCCATGGAAAGAGTAAAAGAATGAAATAAAGGCAG